>CM041807.1:40166806-40176806 GCA_023376895.1 Aspiorhynchus laticeps
GAAAAACCTAAATATTATTTTTCATGCTCCAATAATTTTTGCAGAAGTATTTTTACTTTGCTTTGTACTTTATCAGAGTGTTTTTCTTTAGAAAACTTTACATCACAACATTACAAAGCATAATATTGTACATTTTACTGCATTATGTTTCATATTAAATATCATTTAATACTTAATTACATTAGAAAACTAATACTTTCTTACTTTTACTCAAGTAAAAATGATTCAAAGATTTACTGGAGTACAAGAAAGTACATTTTTAATGTTTTTAAGTATTAAAGGTAAAACAAACAACAACTTTTATTTATGAAATATAGTGCAGTAAAAAGTATAACATGCTTTGGAATGAACTGAAGTAAAGTTTCCAAAGAAAAACACTCTGATAAACTACAGATACTTTTAAATTTACTTGAGTAAAGTAAAAATACTTCACTACTGTCCGCCTCTGAATTTTTCCCTTTTATTGATTTATTATTTTTTCTTTTTATCTTGCTTAAAACAGAAGCTTGTTTCCAAAGTTTAGGGCCTGCTATAGAACATACTGTACAGACTCAATGTAGATCTGTTGCTGTAGCGCCTCCTGTCTGTGAAAGCACAGCAGTGCAGCGTGTGATTATTACTGGAAAAAACTAGAAGAATCATCATTCAGTAGAACAACAAAGAAAAAATAACATTACATGTGTGTGTATTTTTATTGAGTATCAAATTTGATGCATCAGGCTTTTATGGCTCATATAGTTTGATATAGTGAGAATATAGAGGAAAAAACTATACAATTTGCTGCAGATGCTGATATTATGATGAAATTCTGCTTCTTGTGATGTAAATCAATGAGATCTTTCTAACAGTGCAGCAGATACTGATATAAAATGATCTAAATATCACTCTATATCTCCAATAATATGTCTCAGTAAGATGAGATGTAAATGATCCAAACATATAATGCAATGCTGATTGAGAGATGAATAGTAAAGGCTCCTCAAAGAAGATCATTCCTCCGCTGAGGAACAGTGAAAGTGAAGCTCCTTAAAAGATCCTGATGATCAGATTTGAGACGCACTGATGCACTGACACCACACACACCACACACACACACACACACACACACACAAACTCTCACACAGACACACACACACACACAGCACACACACCCAACACACACTCCACACACACACACACACACACACACACACACACACACACACTCTCTCACACACACACACACACACACACACACACACACACACAACCTCTCTCACACAACACACACACACACACACACACACACACACCCCACACAACACACACACACACTCACACACACCACACACACACACACACCTCACACAGACACACACACACACACACACACTACATTCAACACACCTCTCTCACATCATAAACACACACACTTCTCTCACACAGACACACTACACTCCTTCACTACAGTTTTTACATCTACCACACAGACATTTACACTTATCTTAGAATACTCTTCATTCTTCATACATGAAACAGTGACTCCTTTGTGTTGTTTTAATTCTCCTAAGGAATTTTACATGACTTGGATGAGTTTTTTGTGTCTGTAAAAGGTGTGTGTGTGTCACGCTGTGTGTGTGTGTGTGTGTGTGTGTGTGTGTGTGCTGCAACATCTGAGACAGATGTAATGCTATATAATGAAAAATGAGTGATAAGATCTCTGTTCTCAAACATGCTCAAACCTGTCCGGTTCCTGCAGGAATTCATGCATCTCAGATCCCGTGTGAAGTGCTTCAGGCCCGGACACATTCGAACCCTGCTCCACACTGCAGTCCATCACATGCAACTGTTGCATTAATTGCACCGGACGATGACAGTGTGACTAATGAGGTGTGTGTGTGTGTGAGTGTGTGTGTGTGTGAGTGTGTGTGTGTGTGTGTGTGTGTGTGTGTGTGTGTGTGTGTGTGTGTGTGTGTGTGTGTGTGTGTGTGTGAGTGTGAGTGAGTGATGTGTGTGTGTGTGTGTGTGTGAGTGTGTGTGTGTGTGTGTGTGTGTGTGTGTGTGTGTGTGTGTGTGTGTGTGTGTGTGTGTGTGTGAGTGTGAGTGAGTGTGTGTGTGTGTGTGTGGTGGTGAGTGTGTGTGTGTGTGTGTGTGTGTGTGTGGTGTGTGTGTGTGTGTGTGTGTGTGTGTGTGTGTGTGTGTGTGAGTGTGGTGTGTGAGTGTGTGTGTGTGTGTGTGTGTGTGAGTGTGTGTGTGTTGTGTGTGTGTGTGTGTGTGTGTGTGTTGTGTGTGTGTGTGTGTGTGTGTGTGTGTGTGGTGTGTGTGTGTGTGTGTGTGTGTGTGTGTGAGAGAGTGTGTGTGTGTGTGTTGTGTGTGTGTGTGTGTGTGTGTGTGTGTGTGTGTGTGTGTGTGTGTGTTGTGTGGTGTGTGTGTGTGTGTGGTGTGTGTGTGTTGTGTGAGATGTGTATGTGTGTGTGTGTGTGTGTGTGTGTGTGTGTTTGTAAGATAACACTCACCTTCAGAACGTCTGTGAACTCTCTCAGGCAGGTTTCACACTCTTCAGTTTGTTTGTGTGCAGGACCGAGATGCTTCTGGCTCGACTCTTTTTCATTTTCCTCGTCTCGTTCTTCTTGGATGCTGATTAAACTAGTTTGTCTTTGTCAGGATTTTGGACGCGGTAGACTTGGAGCTGCTCGCCTTTTGTTCCTCTGTGTTTCCAGAAGCGTTTTACCAGATCTGCAAAAAAAGTAAATAAATAAATTCTAAGAATGTTTTGCTAATGTTCTCAATTAAGTTATGAAAATATTATTTCTGAATGTTCTCTGAACGAAAAAAAAATCAATTTTTTTTAAATGTTTTTTTCTTGATAATACAAACGTTAAGGGAACATTACATTGTATCATTTTGCAAATGTTATGGGAACGTTACTTTTAAATGTTCTCTGAAGAAGTAGCAACATTTAAAAAAAAAACGTTAGACAAACATCCAACTAAAATGTTTCAGAAAAAAAAAAAAATCCATGAACGATGCATAAATAACATTTTTGTGCTAACATTTGGAGAAAGGACCAGATAACTTTGAAAGAACGTTCTAATAACGTTACTGGAAGAAACTTTTAGAGAACCTTTCCAGAAGTTCTGAGAACGTTCAGATGGGAAGGAAACACTTTAAATAAATGCAAATTAATTTGAATATGATTGATTCCGAACACATTTTCATGCGTTAGTCAATCAAACAGATCATCCCGCCTCAAACAAACAGCTTATACAGGAACATAAAGCATCAATGAGTGTTTCAGCACTGATAGAACATCTACTTTTGGTTCCCAAAGAACCTTTCAGTGATCAGTTCAAAATAATTTTGAATTTTGAATTTTTGAAATCAAAATAATTTTCAAAATAATTTTGAATTTTGAATTTTTGAATAAAAAAAAAAAAATCTTAATGTGAAGAACATTTTAATAATCTAAAGAACATTTTATCACTATAAAGAATCTTTCAGTGATCAGTTCTTAAAATATATATTTTTTTCTTAATGTGAAGAACATATTAATAATCTAAAGAACATTTTTCCTCTATAAAGAATCTTTCATCGAGTGGAAAGATTGTATGGATATTAAAGGTTCTTCATGGAAGCATCAATGCTGATAACGAACCTTTATTCTTAAGAGTTAATTGAACGAGTGAGTTGGAGCAGGAGACACTGAAGAGCTTGTGTTTGTGTTATTGATTGGACAATAACCTTTATACCTCATGCGTGTGTGATGATGTGCTCAATATTGTGTGTTCTGTGTCTTCCCTGCATATACACTGAATATCTATCTTTCAGATGAGCTCAGGAGTAAGAGTGGATCTGCTGGACTCCAGAGAGGATCTGCCCTCTGGTGGTGAACACGTGTCTCTGTGGGAAACTCAATCATGCTGCAGTTATTAGAATCATATGACAAAACCCCGTGTACAGTTAATATGGCAAAGTATGAAAAACAAATGACTGACTCGACAGTGTTGTGCAACATCCAGAAAAACAGAAAAATGTCTCCATCTCTGTTTAATGTCAATTTGAATCAGCTCTTATTGGCTTGATCTCAAATTGAATCTGTTTATGAATATTCAGAGTTTATCCTAACAAACTCAGTTTATTATATTTCAGTTCCAGTTCACATCTGCCTCCTGTTTTATTTCAATTCAATCTCAGGAACTCAATTGAGATTTAAAAGGCATTTTAATGCACAACTCTGATGCAGAGTTATTATTATTAACTAAAACCATTAAAAAATGATCTGAAATAATATAATATAATATCAAATTATAAATAATATAAAAAACATACTATTTATTTTTATTTCAGCACCAACTTTCACTAACATAACCAAAACCAAAAATAAAGCTAATTAGTATATACATATATAAATAAATAAAATAAAAAATAAAAAAATAAATTTTATAAACACTACATATCTATCTATCTACACACACACACACACACTCACACAAACACACACACACACACACACACACACACACACACACACACACACAACACACACACACACACACACACACATATGATACTGATGATAAAGGTATGTTGTAGACATTTCAATGCTTATCAGTCTGTCTTACATTTCCTTATATTTCCCAGAAGTCAATGCTTCTGCTGTGAAATAGAAACGTCAATGTCAGACAAACAGTTGATTTTGTGGAGTTTGTTTAAGTGTGTTTGTGTCGTGACCTTGTTAAGGAAACGCTGTGAGGTAAACGACAGACGTTATATATATATATCTGACTGTTCCTGTTGCTTTATCACTTCAGTGAGCCGATATAATCTACAAGATCTGCTTCACAAACATCAGCGTTTGCTCAGAAACACACACAAAGAAGGGCAGATGTTTGGAGGAACAGACCGAGCTTGAGTTTCTGCCTCTGAGGTCTCCACGTCCAAAACTCAATTACCGTGCCAGCTTTAAATTTAATAACCTAGTTTAACAGAAAACTTTCCAAACTGAGGCCGGAGACCCGCACGCAGCTGGTAGCTTCTCAAAGCCGTGTTTGTTTGCTCTGAATATGAGCGACTGAGACGGATGAGTTTGTTCTGAATGAAACTCTAATGTTTACAGACCCTGCTTCTCTCACTTCTCCTTCAGGACACTAAATATAGAGACATTAATGTGCTTTTAGTCTCCAGATCTCCACATCAGTCCTGCTTCACCCTCATCAAACACATTACAGTGCATTTCTGACAACATACAGTCTCTCAAACATATTCAAGAAATATGTGATTAACCCTGACATATGAAATATGTCTCTTTTTTTAAGTGGAACAGTTTATTAAACATTTAGACAAAAAAAAAAATATATATATATATTTATTTATGTTGTTGAGTATCTCATTTATTTATTTATTTGAAATAATAGTCAGAAAAATCTATTTTTTTAAGTGGAACAGTTTATTAAACATTTAGACAAAAAAAAAAAAAAAAAAAATATATATATATATTTATGTTGTTGAGTATCTCATTTATTTATTTATTTGAAATAATAGTCAGAAAAAATCTTTTTTTTTAAAAATGGAACAGTTTATTAAACATTTAGAAAAAAAAAATATATATATATATTTATTTATGTTGTTGAGTATCTCATTTATTTATTTATTTGAAATAATAGACAGAAAACCTTATTTTTTTAAATGGAACAGCTTATTAAACATTTAGCCAAAAAAAGAGAAGATTTAAAAAAATATTTATTTATGTTGTTGAGTATCACATTTATTTATGTATTTGTTGAATTTATAGAATATGGAGAAAAAACAGCTCAATTTTATTGAGAGTCTCAAAATGAACAAAAATATGCAATTTGGTGCAGATGCTGATATTTATACGGCCAAAAAGATATTTAATGTTTATTTGATAAATGAAGTGAGATATGTTGCCTTGGTGACAAAACTAAATAAACTAAGTTTTTGATTAAAAAAAAAATTAAAAATTATTTCAGTTTGTTGCCAAGACAACATTTCAAATTTGTGTTTACTATAAGTTGTAGTACAAAAAAACCCCTAAAACTGAAAAATTAATAAAGAAAGAAAGAAAGAAAGAAAGAAAGAAGGATATATATATATATATATATATATATATATATATATATAGTGAGAATATGGAGGAAAAACAGCTCAATTTTATTCAGAGACCCAAACTGAGCAAAAATATGAATTTGGTGCAGATGCTGATATTTATACGGCCAAAAAGATATTTAATGTTTATTTTATAAATGAAGTGAGATATGTTGCCTTGGTGACAAAACTAAATAAACTAAGTTTTAGATTTTTTATATTTTATTTTATTTCAGTTTGTTGCCAAGACAACATTTCAAATTTGTGTTTACTTTAAGTTGTAGTACAAAAAAAAAACTAAAACTGAAAAATGAATAAAGAAAGAAAGAAAGAAAGAAGGATATATATATATAGTGAGAATATGGAGGAAAACAGCTCAATTTTATTCAGAGACCCAAACTGAGCAAAAATATGAATTTGCTGCAGATGCTGATTTTTCTATGAAGAAATTCTGATGTTTGTAAAGTAAATCAATGAGATCTTTCTTACATCTTTCTAAAATGATCTAAATATCAGTCGTCGCTCTATATCTCCAATAATATGTCTCAGTAAGATGAGATTATAACATATAATGCAATGCTGATTGAGAGATGAATAATAAAGGCTCCTCAGAAGATCATTCCTCCGCTGAGGAACAGTGAAAGTGAAGCTCCTCAAAAGATCCTGATGATCAGATTTGAGACTAAAACATGATTGATGGAGAATCAAGTAAAGCTGAGCTGCTTCAGTCCAGTAAGAGTTCATCTGGAGATATGACTGCAGTTATTCTGACGCTTACTTGATCAAAATCAGTCAAGATTTGACACGAGAAGCTGGACGCTTGTACAATTACACTAAAAGAGCTTTTACTGGATAAAACACTCTGAACTATCAACCAGAAGACATGAGGAGATTGAGTATGAAACAGGACAGTTTTGATCTTTAGAGTCTTAGAAATTATCTTGATGTTCATATTCAGACGTCTCCACATAAACACATCTGTGTCTTTTAGAAACACTGACCTGCCTCAGTCTCTGTCCAGCGTTTAGAGCTCATGCGTATACAGAGAAAGTGCTTTAGCTTCACAAACGAGAGTGTTGCGGTCAGCAGAAGACAAGCATAACCTCAGCAGGTTATGAAAGAAATGCTTCCTATACAGAGACATAAACACACAAGAGATCAGGCACCTTCTATATTATAAACATTTATCAGATGTTAGAATAATGGTAAAGTACATCATTTTATATAATCTCGATCTGCATTGAGAGTTAATTTAATATCATTGAGATACAATTATAGTTTTTAATTTTTTAAATTAGTTTATATTTTTTGTATTTTCCGTTGTAATTTTTTTTTTTTAGTTAGTTTTAGTAATTGTGTTGTGTTTTTGTCATTTTTATTAGTTTTTTTAAAATATGTCTATATAGTTTTTATTAATTTTTATTTCAGTTTTAGTTTTAGTTATTTTAGTGCATCAAGATAAACAAAATTAATATGAGAAATGTTGCCTAGCTGAAATAAATAAGTTAAAAAAATATATATTTTATTTTGTTTTAGTTAACATAATTTATTTCACATAACGAAACTATTTTATAGTAATTATATTATTTTTTTGTAAACAAAATTAATTGATATTTTATATTAACTAAATAAATAAATAAGTTAAAACTAAAAAAATAAATAAGTAAAAAAAAAATTATATATTTTGTTTTAGTCAAACATATTTTATTTCACATAACGAAACCATTTTATAATAATTATATTATTTTTTTGTAAACAAAATTAATTGATATTTTATATTAACTAATTATATATATATATATGTACACACATACATACACACACATTTGCACATTTACTTTTTAACATTTATGCATTAATAAATACATATTTATTTATTATTTTCATCATTTCACCTTTTGTCTGTATTTTGTTTAAGTTTCTGTTTCTCTATTGTTGTTGTTTTTTTCACCCTGTCATAAAAAATTACAAAAATAAATATTTATTTTTAAATTATTATTATTTTTTTTTTACTATTGGACATTTTTTTTAATAATTGTACTATTAATTATACCATTCTACATTATATTTAAAAAATAGTAAAGTCATGAAAACACTAAAATAATACAAAATTGAGTTTAATGAAATTCCTACATAAGTAAAATTATTTTTTTGTACAGAACTGCATACAAATAATCATATCAAAATAAGATTTATTTGCTCATCATTCATCTAAAAATAGGAATAGAATAAGAGAGATGATTCCATCGTTTGTGTGTGAAGAATGGACAGCACTGAGCTGTAGGGGTCAGAGGGTCTGTTAATTTCCGGGACGAATGTTTGGAAACAGATCGGAGCAGATGTGTTACATGAGAAGAGTTTGGGAATCCTGCCCTCTTTAATCTTTATTGATTCATCACACAACAAACACAGCAGCTGAGACTACAAACAACACACCGGGGCTAGTTGTCCCAAGGGCCATATCACATCCAGTCCAATGTGCAGTTGCATAAATTGTCAAACCTCTGTGGAATCTGTCGTATAAACAAAAGTATCATGTTTGTGTAATATCAGTAACACAATGAAAGCACACTGACATACATCTACATTCAGACGGAGTCATGAGCTCTTCTCTGGAGTAGATAAACATCAGGGCGGGGCAAGTTGTCACAGGTTTTATATGTTGTAATTTTACACCTTTAATGAATTATATCCTCTATCAGGCTGAACACGGGTTTGATAACACATCAAATAACCTGGAACTCATTTTAAACAGATACTTTTTTTGTGCATTACTTTAGATATTTCACTCTTCAGAACCATTCTTCTTGCAGCAGGCTCATATTGTGACACTATTACATTTTTTCTAATTAAAATTTCAGAGTTTATGTCTGAATTTAAAATAAAAAATGGATAAAAAAATGCATTTAGATAAATAGTAGCTGTAAATATGACAGCTAACCCCAATTTAGTCTCTCTTTAGATTAAACAGAATATAGAATCATAATATCATAGTGATTAAAAACATTTAAACTACATAAAAAGCAATAAACAAAAAAGGATTGAACATATTAATTGGGCTCATTTCATGCAAAATTAAACAAAGAACAAATTGCCTTTAAAGCAGGGCTTTTCAGTGTTTTAGATGAACACAAATATGATCATGAACCCATCCTAAAACTTAAAAGCCATCTAATATATAAAGGCCCGTTTCATAGACAGGGCTTAGCCTAAACCAGGATTAGGCCATAGTTTAATTAGGACATTTAAATCATTTTTATAAACATGCTTAGAAAAAGCATTACTGGTGTACATCTTGAGACAAAACAAAGGCACTGATATATTTTAAGATCAGTCGGTGCAAGTTTCTTTCAGTTGAAACAGCTTACATTTTAGTCTGGGACTAGGCTTAAGACTTGTCTGTGAAACCAGGGGATAATGTCCCAAAAATACCCAAATTAATATAAAATAAAGGTTCCAGAGGGTGTTTCTCGCAGTGATGCTATAAAATCCATTCATTCCCAAAGAGCCTCTTAATGATCAGTTCTTAAAAAAAACATTTTCTAAGTAGTGTGAAAAACATTTTAATAATCTGAAGAACCATTTTCCATAAAGAACGTTTTGTCCAATGGACAGATGTTAAAGGTTCTTCATGGAACCATCAATGCAGATAAAGAACCAGTTTTAAGAGTGTATAGGGTGAAGTCAGCTAAAATGGGCCAAATGAGGTTGCAGCGTCATATCTCTTTCAATTTTTACAGAAAATCACAATAACTGATCTTGCATTGTTGCTTCAACACTTGTTGACATGTAACAATAATTTAGATTGGTCTGAGTTTTTTACGGCATGCAGTGTTACATGAAGCTTGTCATAGTTAATGTAATTCATCACTAATAAGGGTACTAAAGCAATTATAAGTAAGCTTACCAACAAAGC
>CM041807.1:40181806-40191806 GCA_023376895.1 Aspiorhynchus laticeps
TTTCAGTTGGCAGATTACAGAATTGCTCAATTTAGACACACAGTCATCTACGCTCACATCCAACCTAGATCAACAGAGAGGTGCGGGAACATTTTAAATTGATAAATTACTCCATTTGAAACTGAATCATGTTTTTTCTTGACTGACTGATTCAGAGTCATTTGTTCATGAATCAGACATCATGACTGATTAAAACATAAACAGATGCAATGAACCCTTTTCACAGACTGTGATGCATTTACAATGTTAATAATGCCATACATCTTGCAAATATTTATTTATTTTATAATGTAATGTCTATTTAAAACCATACTTTGTGCTATAATACTTATAGTATAGAATGTGAGTGTGGTAAAACAATGCAATAAAAGCTAGTTTCGCTAACATTATCCTAGAGCTTACACAGCCTAAGTGGAAAGTAAATTATGCTTATTTGTATTTCATATTAATAATAATAATAATAATAAACTTTATTTTCTATAGCGCCTTTCAAGGTACATCTCAAAGCGCTTTACACAGAAGAAAAGATTGGGAAAATACAATAATAACAATTAAAATAAAATATATACTTTATTGTTTTGAAATGACAGAAAACAAGCTAAAGGAATAGTTCAGCCAAAAATGAAAATGTGCTCACCCTCAGACCATCCAAGATCAGGATGAGTTTGTTTCTTCATCAGGTTTGGAGAAATGTCTCAGCAATGGATGCTCTGCAGTGAATGGGTGCCGTCAGAATGAGAGTCCAAACAGCTGATAAAAACATCACAATAATCCACACCACTCCAGTCCATCAGTTAACATCTGGAGAAGACAAAACCTGAACAAATCCAGCATTAAGAGGTTTTTACTGTCTAAAATATGAGTCCATAATCCATAATAACTCTTCCTCCAGTGAAAAAGTGCATCTCCTGTTGTCTCTCACGTCAAAATCCAGCCACATATTTGTTTAGAGCTGTTTTGTCTTGTAAACGCTGCTTGATCTGATGCAGATTTCTCTCCTGATTCAGACCAGAACACTTTTCACTGCATGCTTTATTATGGATTATGGACTCATATTTTAGTTAAAAATGTCTTAATGCTGGATTTGTTTCAGCTGTTGTCTTCTCCAGATGTTAACTGATGGACTGGAGTGGTGTGGATTACTTGTGATGTTTTTATCAGCTGTTTGGACTCTCATTCTGACGGCACCCATTCACTGCAGAGCATCCATTGGTGAGACACTGATGCAGCGACACATTTCTACAAATCTGTCCCCATGAAAAAACAAGCAGATCTTTACATTATATTGCATTTGCTACCATTTTAGTCACAGTCTGCATATATGCGCTGGTGTAGATGTTCATCTGTGTGTGTGTGTAGGATTGTTCGTTAGCAGTGTGTAAGTTGCTGAGTAAACAGCACTGTACTAATGAAAGCTCCCTCGTTCTCGGGTGGGCTACAAACGAGCATAAAAGCTAATGAATCAGCCGCTTCCACTAACACAGACCTGCTGTGGTGCGCAAGGTGGACAGGTGGTCCGCCAGCGGCTTCTTACTTCATACACCACCATAAATAAACAAGCGCTAGATGATTAAGCCCTAATAATACGACGGCTGCTGTTCAAGCCTCTTTGTAGGTGACGTGTAGAGCTCAAAAACACAGCTAATTAATTCACAATGGGCCAGCGCTGTCCCAATTTCAAAGGCTTCGTTTGATACTCGTGTTTTCGCAGGTGAATGTTCGTCTGACCACAGGCGAATATCTCCGTTATTGTCAGCCTGCATCGGCAGAGTTTTAATGGCCCTCGTTTGACTCATTAACAATTTGCCGGGCCTAGTTTAACTTCACTGCAGCACTTTTCCGTGTTTTCCTGACCTAATTATGATCAGGACATTGTTTCTTGAAGGGTAGACGCGGCCCCAGATTTTCTGATGGGAAGTTGGCCCACTTGAGCATCGTACGGTCGCCCGAGGCGAGAGCGAGAGATGAAAGCCGCGCAGGAGAGCAGAAGTTTCCTCCGTGCGCCACGGAGCCGCCATGTGTTCGTCTCCCACATTTGGTGACATTTTTAATTGTTGCCAAGCATCGATGCCCGGCGCTTATCCCAGAGATTTATTTACGTCGACGCTAAATAGAGGAGGCGTAAATATTTGAGCTGCACGCGAGGACCGTGTCGTGCCAAATTGTATTTTTAATGACACTAATTATTTTTCACATGTTTTTTTTTCTGGTGTTTATTGTAAACCTGGCATGTGTGTGAGCGGTTCATGTTTTAGTGTTCAGGTTTGTCCTTCTGTTTCCTGCTTTTGTTCCTGTGTCAGCAGGAATTCATTTGAACCTTTATAGTCAACATCAAACGCTGTTTGTAACCCATTTTATTGATGTATTTGTGGGTGAAACAGGATATTGATTAATAGGGAAACTTGATTGAGAGCCGTGGGTCAAAAGTTACATTATATCCATCTATATTATATTAAAATATACAATATTACATTTATTAATTAATTACTTTTTTTCAATTAATTTTTTTTAATTAATTTTAAACCTAATCAAATGTTCTTATATTATTGTTTACATTCACAATGCAAAAATAAAGCAAAAGATTTGAAAAAGAAAATATATATATGTGACCCTGGACCACAAAACCAGTCATAAATGATCTTTCCATTGATGTATGGTTTGTTATTATAGGACAATATTTGGCTGAGATACAACTATTTGAAATCTGAGGGTGCAAAAAAATCTAAATATTGAGAAAATCACCTTTAAAGTTGTTCAAATGAAGTTCTTAGCAATGCATATTACTGATCAAAAATTACGTTTTGATATATTTCAAAATATCTTCATGGAACATGATCTTTACTTAATATCCTAATGACTTTTGGCAAAAAAGAAAAATAGATAATTTTGACCCATACAATGTAATTTTGGCTACTGCTACAAATATACCTGTGCTACTTATGACTGGAATATTGGAAATATTGGAAATTGGAAATGAAGATATGCTTTAAGAGCATGTTATATATTTTTTTAAGAAAATCATTGTTCTTTTAAGAACTGATCATTGAAAGGTTCTTTAAATAAACATAAATAGATCCTCTATGGCATCGCTGTAAAAAAAAAAACATTTTTAAGAGCGTATTTCATGCTGTTTCCATCATAACAGCTCAGTCTAGTTCAAGGTAAACCACGCTGGCTGTTTTATTTTCCTTCCCCTCTTCGCTCATGTTATTTTGACATGCACAACAACAGTAATTTTACTCTCCACATAACTGCTGCTCTCGAGTCCAGGCACAGTCCGGTGTAAGAGTGCAGATTTAATTGCATTAATAATCCAATCATTGAGTGCTGACATTGAACCTGGCCTTTCAGAGCGCCGGCCTCCCGCTCGGCTTCGGGAACGCAGGAAATGCCAGAACGGTTAGAGCCAAAATGGAGGCCTTTTCCATTTTAATAATGGCACATCTTGTTTAGAGTCCCGTGCCGCTGTATGAATAACGTCTCAGTGAAACGCTCGGCTGAGGAAAATCAGGCTGGAGACTGTGTTGTGTGTGTGTGTGTGAGTGTGAGTGAGTGAGTGTGTGTGTGTGTGTGTGTGTGAGTGTGTGTGTGTGTGTGTGTGTGTGTGTGTGTGTGTGTGTCTCTGTGTGTGTGTGTGTGTGTGTGTGTGTGAGTGTGAGTGAGTGTGTGTTGTGTGTGTGTGTGTGTGTGGTTGAGTGTGTGTGTGTGTGTGTGCTTGTGTGTGTGTGATGTGTGTGTGTGTGTTGTGTTGTGTGTGTGTGTGTGTGTCTGTGTGAGACTGTGTATGTATGTGTGTGTGAGTGTGTGTGTGTCTGTGTGAGACTGTGTATGTGTGTGTGTGTGTGTGTGTGTGTGTGTGTTTGTACAGATAACACTCACCTTCAGAACGGTCTGTGCTCTCTCAGGCAGGTTTCACACTCTTCAGTTTGTTTGTGTGCAGGACCGAGATGCTTCTGGCTCGACTCTTTTTCATTTTCCTCGTCTCGTTCTTCTTGGATGCTGATTAAACTAGTTTGTCTTTGTCAGGATTTTGGACGCGGTAGACTTGGAGCTGCTCGCCTTTTGTTCCTCTGTGTTTCCAGAAGCGTTTTACCAGATCTGCAAAAAAAGTAAATAAATAAATTCTAAGAATGTTTTGCTAATGTTCTCAATTAAGTTATGAAAATATTATTTCTGAATGTTCTCTGAACGAAAAAAAAATCAATTTTTTTTAAATGTTTTTTTCTTGATAATACAAACGTTAAGGGAACATTACATTGTATCATTTTGCAAATGTTATGGGAACGTTACTTTTAAATGTTCTCTGAAGAAGTAGCAACATTTAAAAAAAAAACGTTAGACAAACATCCAACTAAAATGTTTCAGAAAAAAAAAAAAATCCATGAACGATGCATAAATAACATTTTTGTGCTAACATTTGGAGAAAGGACCAGATAACTTTGAAAGAACGTTCTAATAACGTTACTGGAAGAAACTTTTAGAGAACCTTTCCAGAAGTTCTGAGAACGTTCAGATGGGAAGGAAACACTTTAAATAAATGCAAATTAATTTGAATATGATTGATTCCGAACACATTTTCATGCGTTAGTCAATCAAACAGATCATCCCGCCTCAAACAAACAGCTTTATACAGGAACATAAAGCATCAATGAGTGTTTCAGCACTGATAGAACATCTACTTTTGGTTCCCAAAGAACCTTTCAGTGATCAGTTCAAAATAATTTTGAATTTTGAATTTTTGAAATCAAAATAATTTTCAAAATAATTTTGAATTTTGAATTTTTGAATAAAAAAAAAAAAATCTTAATGTGAAGAACATTTTAATAATCTAAAGAACATTTTATCACTATAAAGAATCTTTCAGTGATCAGTTCTTAAAATATATATTTTTTTCTTAATGTGAAGAACATATTAATAATCTAAAGAACATTTTTCCTCTATAAAGAATCTTTCATCGAGTGGAAAGATTGTATGGATATTAAAGGTTCTTCATGGAAGCATCAATGCTGATAACGAACCTTTATTCTTAAGAGTTAATTGAACGAGTGAGTTGGAGCAGGAGACACTGAAGAGCTTGTGTTTGTGTTATTGATTGGACAATAACCTTTATACCTCATGCGTGTGTGATGATGTGCTCAATATTGTGTGTTCTGTGTCTTCCCTGCATATACACTGAATATCTATCTTTCAGATGAGCTCAGGAGTAAGAGTGGATCTGCTGGACTCCAGAGAGGATCTGCCCTCTGGTGGTGAACACGTGTCTCTGTGGGAAACTCAATCATGCTGCAGTTATTAGAATCATATGACAAAACCCCCGTGTACAGTTAATATGGCAAAGTATGAAAAACAAATGACTGACTCGACAGTGTTGTGCAACATCCAGAAAAACAGAAAAATGTCTCCATCTCTGTTTAATGTCAATTTGAATCAGCTCTTATTGGCTTGATCTCAAATTGAATCTGTTTATGAATATTCAGAGTTTATCCTAACAAACTCAGTTTATTATATTTCAGTTCCAGTTCACATCTGCCTCCTGTTTTATTTCAATTCAATCTCAGGAACTCAATTGAGATTTAAAAGGCATTTTAATGCACAACTCTGATGCAGAGTTATTATTATTAACTAAAACCATTAAAAAATGATCTGAAATAATATAATATAATATCAAATTATAAATAATATAAAAAACATACTATTTATTTTTATTTCAGCACCAACTTTCACTAACATAACCAAAACCAAAAATAAAGCTAATTAGTATATACATATATAAATAAATAAAATAAAAAATAAAAAAATAAATTTTATAAACACTACATATCTATCTATCTACACACACACACACACACTCACACAAACACACACACACACACACACACACACACACACACACACACACACAACACACACACACACACACACACACATATGATACTGATGATAAAGGTATGTTGTAGACATTTCAATGCTTATCAGTCTGTCTTACATTTCCTTATATTTCCCAGAAGTCAATGCTTCTGCTGTGAAATAGAAACGTCAATGTCAGACAAACAGTTGATTTTGTGGAGTTTGTTTAAGTGTGTTTGTGTCGTGACCTTGTTAAGGAAACGCTGTGAGGTAAACGACAGACGTTATATATATATATCTGACTGTTCCTGTTGCTTTATCACTTCAGTGAGCCGATATAATCTACAAGATCTGCTTCACAAACATCAGCGTTTGCTCAGAAACACACACAAAGAAGGGCAGATGTTTGGAGGAACAGACCGAGCTTGAGTTTCTGCCTCTGAGGTCTCCACGTCCAAAACTCAATTACCGTGCCAGCTTTAAATTTAATAACCTAGTTTAACAGAAAACTTTCCAAACTGAGGCCGGAGACCCGCACGCAGCTGGTAGCTTCTCAAAGCCGTGTTTGTTTGCTCTGAATATGAGCGACTGAGACGGATGAGTTTGTTCTGAATGAAACTCTAATGTTTACAGACCCTGCTTCTCTCACTTCTCCTTCAGGACACTAAATATAGAGACATTAATGTGCTTTTAGTCTCCAGATCTCCACATCAGTCCTGCTTCACCCTCATCAAACACATTACAGTGCATTTCTGACAACATACAGTCTCTCAAACATATTCAAGAAATATGTGATTAACCCTGACATATGAAATATGTCTCTTTTTTTAAGTGGAACAGTTTATTAAACATTTAGACAAAAAAAAAAATATATATATATATTTATTTATGTTGTTGAGTATCTCATTTATTTATTTATTTGAAATAATAGTCAGAAAAATCTATTTTTTTAAGTGGAACAGTTTATTAAACATTTAGACAAAAAAAAAAAAAAAAAAAATATATATATATATTTATGTTGTTGAGTATCTCATTTATTTATTTATTTGAAATAATAGTCAGAAAAAATCTTTTTTTTTAAAAATGGAACAGTTTATTAAACATTTAGAAAAAAAAAATATATATATATATTTATTTATGTTGTTGAGTATCTCATTTATTTATTTATTTGAAATAATAGACAGAAAACCTTATTTTTTTAAATGGAACAGCTTATTAAACATTTAGCCAAAAAAAGAGAAGATTTAAAAAAATATTTATTTATGTTGTTGAGTATCACATTTATTTATGTATTTGTTGAATTTATAGAATATGGAGAAAAAACAGCTCAATTTTATTGAGAGTCTCAAAATGAACAAAAATATGCAATTTGGTGCAGATGCTGATATTTATACGGCCAAAAAGATATTTAATGTTTATTTGATAAATGAAGTGAGATATGTTGCCTTGGTGACAAAACTAAATAAACTAAGTTTTTGATTAAAAAAAAAATTAAAAATTATTTCAGTTTGTTGCCAAGACAACATTTCAAATTTGTGTTTACTATAAGTTGTAGTACAAAAAAACCCCTAAAACTGAAAAATTAATAAAGAAAGAAAGAAAGAAAGAAAGAAAGAAGGATATATATATATATATATATATATATATATATATATATAGTGAGAATATGGAGGAAAAACAGCTCAATTTTATTCAGAGACCCAAACTGAGCAAAAATATGAATTTGGTGCAGATGCTGATATTTATACGGCCAAAAAGATATTTAATGTTTATTTTATAAATGAAGTGAGATATGTTGCCTTGGTGACAAAACTAAATAAACTAAGTTTTAGATTTTTTATATTTTATTTTATTTCAGTTTGTTGCCAAGACAACATTTCAAATTTGTGTTTACTTTAAGTTGTAGTACAAAAAAAAAACTAAAACTGAAAAATGAATAAAGAAAGAAAGAAAGAAAGAAGGATATATATATATAGTGAGAATATGGAGGAAAACAGCTCAATTTTATTCAGAGACCCAAACTGAGCAAAAATATGAATTTGCTGCAGATGCTGATTTTTCTATGAAGAAATTCTGATGTTTGTAAAGTAAATCAATGAGATCTTTCTTACATCTTTCTAAAATGATCTAAATATCAGTCGTCGCTCTATATCTCCAATAATATGTCTCAGTAAGATGAGATTATAACATATAATGCAATGCTGATTGAGAGATGAATAATAAAGGCTCCTCAGAAGATCATTCCTCCGCTGAGGAACAGTGAAAGTGAAGCTCCTCAAAAGATCCTGATGATCAGATTTGAGACTAAAACATGATTGATGGAGAATCAAGTAAAGCTGAGCTGCTTCAGTCCAGTAAGAGTTCATCTGGAGATATGACTGCAGTTATTCTGACGCTTACTTGATCAAAATCAGTCAAGATTTGACACGAGAAGCTGGACGCTTGTACAATTACACTAAAAGAGCTTTTACTGGATAAAACACTCTGAACTATCAACCAGAAGACATGAGGAGATTGAGTATGAAACAGGACAGTTTTGATCTTTAGAGTCTTAGAAATTATCTTGATGTTCATATTCAGACGTCTCCACATAAACACATCTGTGTCTTTTAGAAACACTGACCTGCCTCAGTCTCTGTCCAGCGTTTAGAGCTCATGCGTATACAGAGAAAGTGCTTTAGCTTCACAAACGAGAGTGTTGCGGTCAGCAGAAGACAAGCATAACCTCAGCAGGTTATGAAAGAAATGCTTCCTATACAGAGACATAAACACACAAGAGATCAGGCACCTTCTATATTATAAACATTTATCAGATGTTAGAATAATGGTAAAGTACATCATTTTATATAATCTCGATCTGCATTGAGAGTTAATTTAATATCATTGAGATACAATTATAGTTTTTAATTTTTTAAATTAGTTTATATTTTTTGTATTTTCCGTTGTAATTTTTTTTTTTAGTTAGTTTTAGTAATTGTGTTGTGTTTTTGTCATTTTTATTAGTTTTTTTAAAATATGTCTATATAGTTTTTATTAATTTTTATTTCAGTTTTAGTTTTAGTTATTTTAGTGCATCAAGATAAACAAAATTAATATGAGAAATGTTGCCTAGCTGAAATAAATAAGTTAAAAAAATATATATTTTATTTTGTTTTAGTTAACATAATTTATTTCACATAACGAAACTATTTTATAGTAATTATATTATTTTTTTGTAAACAAAATTAATTGATATTTTATATTAACTAAATAAATAAATAAGTTAAAACTAAAAAAATAAATAAGTAAAAAAAAAATTATATATTTTGTTTTAGTCAAACATATTTTATTTCACATAACGAAACCATTTTATAATAATTATATTATTTTTTTGTAAACAAAATTAATTGATATTTTATATTAACTAATTATATATATATATATGTACACACATACATACACACACATTTGCACATTTACTTTTTAACATTTATGCATTAATAAATACATATTTATTTATTATTTTCATCATTTCACCTTTTGTCTGTATTTTGTTTAAGTTTCTGTTTCTCTATTGTTGTTGTTTTTTTCACCCTGTCATAAAAAATTACAAAAATAAATATTTATTTTTAAATTATTATTATTTTTTTTTTACTATTGGACATTTTTTTTAATAATTGTACTATTAATTATACCATTCTACATTATATTTAAAAAATAGTAAAGTCATGAAAACACTAAAATAATACAAAATTGAGTTTAATGAAATTCCTACATAAGTAAAATTATTTTTTTGTACAGAACTGCATACAAATAATCATATCAAAATAAGATTTATTTGCTCATCATTCATCTAAAAATAGGAATAGAATAAGAGAGATGATTCCATCGTTTGTGTGTGAAGAATGGACAGCACTGAGCTGTAGGGGTCAGAGGGTCTGTTAATTTCCGGGACGAATGTTTGGAAACAGATCGGAGCAGATGTGTTACATGAGAAGAGTTTGGGAATCCTGCCCTCTTTAATCTTTATTGATTCATCACACAACAAACACAGCAGCTGAGACTACAAACAACACACCGGGGCTAGTTGTCCCAAGGGCCATATCACATCCAGTCCAATGTGCAGTTGCATAAATTGTCAAACCTCTGTGGAATCTGTCGTATAAACAAAAGT
>CM041807.1:40196806-40222778 GCA_023376895.1 Aspiorhynchus laticeps
GTGCCAAAACTCGTCTGAACGCAAACTTGATGCAATGTCATGCAAATTAACGTGATGTCACATGCCGCCACAAGTTTTATTTATTTTTTAATTGGTGAGAATTACTTTTATGTGCTTTATTTATTTTACCTGTTTGTTTGTTTTTTACCTCATCGAAGATTTTATTTTGAAACAAAAAACTGTTTAGTAACAGTGCACTTTTTTATTTTTTGTACTCTCAGACCCCACTATTTATTTATGCAAGGAGGGAGTGATTGTTATAAATAAAATGGTTTGTTCAGTTCAGTGGTGTAGTAATCATTGTGTCAAAAACACAAGTATAACAGTAAACAAATATCGGTTCTGCATATCGGTTATCGGGCACATAAACAAACAAATTATCGGTATCGGTATCGGTTCTAAAAAATCAATATCGGTCGATCACTAATTATGAGGGTTCTGCCGGCTGCGGTTAAGTTTGGGCTACCGCCCGTAATAAAGCAGGAGATTATGGATGAGGCTATTCCCTCAGGATTCCTGGCTCCTGTCCTCTCCCCAGAACCTGCTCCTCAACTGCGCCCTCCTGTGCCAGCGCCACACCAGCGCATACCTGTGCCCTCTCCTCGCAAACCTCTTAAGTTTCCGCTGGTCCCATCCAGCCCTCCTGTGTTTCCGCTGGTCCCGTCCAGCTCTTCGTTGTTCCTGCTGGTCCCGTCCAGCTCCGCTCAACCAGAGCGTCCCAGAGAGTTTGCGAAGCCAGAGTGTCCCAGAGAGTTTGCGCTGCCAGAGCGCCCCAGAGAGGTAGCGTGGCAAGAGCACCCCCGAGTATCCTATCCTCCTGAGCCCCTGCTGGTTCCGTCCAGCTCTCCTGAGCCCCTGCTGGTTCCGTCCAGCTCACCAGAGCTCGCTCCTCACCAGTGCCCTCCAGTGGCAGCTCCACGCCAGAGCCCTCCAGTGGCAGCTCCACGCCAGAGCCCTCCAGTGGCTGCTCCACGCCAGAGCCCTCCAGTGGCTGCTCCACGCCAGTGCCCTCCAGTGGCTGCTCCACGCCAGAGCCCTCCAGTGGCTGCTCCACGCCAGAGCCCTCCAGTGGCTGCTCCACGCCAGAGCCCTCCAGTGGCTGCTCCACGCCAGAGCCCTCCAGTGGCTGCTCCACGCCAGAGCCCTCCAGTGGCTGCTCCACGCCAGAGCCCTCCAGTGGCGGCTCCACGCCAGAGCCCTCCAGTGGCTGCTCCACGCCAGAGCCCTCTAGTTGCTGCTCCACGCCAGTGCCCTCCTGTGGCTGCTCCACGCCAGTACCCTCCTGAATGCCCGCTGGTTCCGTCCAGCCGTCCTGAATGCCCGCTGGTTCCGTCCAGCCGTCCTGAATGCCCGCTGGTTCCGTCCAGCCGTCCTGAATGCCCGCTGGTTCCAACCAGCCGTCCTGAATCCGCGCCTCCAGAGCGCCCCCTAGTGCCCGCTCCTCCAGAGCGCCCCCTAGTGCCCGCTCCTCCAGAGCGCCCCCTAGTGCCCGCTCCTCCAGAGCGCCCCCTAGTGCCCGTGCCTCCAGAGCGCCCTCATGTGCCCGCTCTTCCAGAGCTTCGTCAAGAGCCCGTTCCTCCAGAGTGCCCACCAGAGGGGAGCTTCCCCATGAAAATTTTGGGGGGGGGCTATATATCCTCTCCCTGGGTGGCCGGGCCCAGAGCTAAGGCCACGGAGACCCCTGACCCACAATGGTCGCACAAAAGATATAGGCCATGGCCTCCCGAGCCTCCAGATCCGCCATGGCCTCCCGAAGCCCCGGATCTGCCATGGCCTCCCGAAGCCCCGGATCTGCCATGGCCTCCCGAAGCCCCGGATCCGCCATGGCCTCCCGAAGCCCCGGATCCACCATGGCCTCCTGAACCTCCTGTCCCGTCATGGCTTCCTGACTCCGGTTCCGCCCTGGATGCCCTTCCTGTGTCCATGTCTTCCACCGACATCCAGGGCGCCCACCCCCCCTCCCAGGTTTTGTTATTACGTCGCGGGACGCGCCGTCCGGGAGGGGGAGGTACTGTCACAGAATGGCCCGTATTCCACCATCACTGATCACCCTCACCTGCACCTGATTTAATTATCATGTACACCTGCTCCTCATCATCACAGCTCATCACCCCTGCTCTACTTAAGCTCACTCCTCACTCCAGTCATCGTCTGATCTTGAAGTCACATAGCTGCCAACACATTGTATCTTGAGGATACTATACGGACCTTCACTCTACAAGCGGACTGCTAGCTGAGTATACTTTCCTGCATTACTTACCTGATGATACTTACCCTCTGTCTTCCCTCTCACCACCAGATCCCTATCCATCTGTGGACTCTAGAGACTCGCGGGCTCTCCAAGATTCCTATCCGCCACAAACCTGCCATAGAACAGAGACACTGTCAGAATCCTTGTGCACGATCCACTATTCATCAGGAAAGCCACTTACCTCACGCAAGGACTCTCACCACCGTTGTCTCACCCAATCCTTGTTAATAAACTCGCTTATCTCAACACTAGTGATCGACCGATATTGATTTTTTAGAACCGATACCGATACCGATAATTTGTTTGTTTATGTGCCCGATAACCGATATGCAGAACCGATATTTATTTACTGTTATACTTGTGTTTTTGACACAATGATTACTACACCACTGAACTGAACAAACCATTTTATTTATAACAATCACTCCCTCCTTGCATAAATAAATAGTGGGGTCTGAGAGTACAAAAAATAAAAAAGTGCACTGTTACTAAACAGTTTTTTGTTTCAAAATAAAATCTTCGATGAGGTAAAAAACAAACAAACAGGTAAAATAAATAAAGCACATAAAAGTAATTCTCACCAATTAAAAAATAAATAAAACTTGTGGCGGCATGTGACATCACGTTAATTTGCATGACATTGCATCAAGTTTGCGTTCAGACGAGTTTTGGCACTTAAGATCTGTTCTAAATGTCACATACTGTAATTAATACAACAATGCCAATAAAGCTGTTCACATTATACTTTCTGTTGTCATACATAAAACAAGTATAAATAGTAAACAGGAACCATTAATTTTACATGTTAACCAGGAATCACTCTCACTATACTCCTTAAATCCTGATTTATAATCGCAACATCGTCTGATAAAATCAATATACATCTAACTTACACTAAAAAGCGACTATATGCGGTGGTTTTGGCTATATTACTGTCTTGTTTCATTCAGCGCACTGTCTGCGTCTGAGTAACAAGCTATGCGCATATTCAGATGAATTATGTTCATATTTAAAAGTCCAAACAGTCAGTAAGCGACAGGTGCTTGGAAACGCTGTTTTGTAAATGATTTACTGACGATTTTGCTGCGTTACGTCCAAATGAATGCGCTGCTTCACTGCCGCTCACTGCTCAGAATAGATGCCGAGAGAGATGACACTGCACCGGGAGAGTCAGACCTCGCACTCGCGGGGCAGTACTGGAGACAGCTTCCAACTGAACCATAGCTAAGGTTTTTTCAAAAAAATTCGCTAGGTTTGTCAGTATGTACTTGTTGTGGGAAAAAAGCCGCCAAAAGGGTCTGAAAGTTGCTAAATACTGAAAGTCGCGCTCTTGTGTGTGAGAGGCGGGAGCTGATGGCAGCGGGCGGTGGATATTGTTGCAGCCCGCCACAAGTAAAGAGAGAGAGCTTGTCTGTGGGAGTGTCTACAGGTCTTGAGCACACAGCAGTGCGAAACGCGTCGGGCGAGGGGAGATTTTCCTCTTGTTAATCGATCGCGGATGGTTTCATTATCTCGGGCGGATAAAAAAAAAATAATAAAAGTGTAAGATAATAATAGTAATAAAAACAAAAATGTGTCACCAAATATACTTGGGCGGCCGTTAATATACCTGGGCGGCCCGCCCAGGTAAAGTCTATGTGTGGGAAACACTGGAGTTGTGTTTACTAGGATGTTTATTAGGGAATTGATGGTTATATAGTAAATGTTTATATAATTACGGTGTTTTAATCGTGAATATTTTTAAAAGTTACATGCGGTGGCCGTGCTGTAGCATTTCCTGAGCATCAACCCACTGAGTGAACAGCAATATGAAGCGGCTTCACGAGACTAATGATGAGCAAATATACAACAGAGAGAGAATTTAATTCAGCGCTTTTACTGCCAACTTGCGCTCATTCATGGCTGTATCATTTAATTCATGCAAAGTTACGTCTTTATTGGGACAGGACTTGACGGATTATCTTACTTGACTCGTCTATTTCTTAGAGCCAAGCTGCATAAACTACATATCAAGCATATGTATCACATCTAATTTGTGCATTAATGGCTGTTATGTTAAATAAAATGTACTAATTACAGCAAAGCAAGTAATACTTTACCTGTGCACGCCGTTGTCTCGTCTCCCCTCAGATGCGCTGTAATGGCGATCATGCGTCCAATTCTTAAAACGCCCACAAGATGGCGGCGTTTATCGGAAAATCCGATATTACAAAACCGATATCCGATTATGGAAAAATGCTTAAATATCGGGAAAAATATCGGGAAAACGATATATCGGTCGATCTCTACTCATAATCGCGGGCGGCGGTAGCATCATCGCCGCGGGCGACGGAACCATCTTCGTCGCGGGCGGCGGCATCATCCTCGCCGTGGACGGCGGAATAATCATCGCCTCTTTGAGAGGCGGAATCAACATCATCGCGTCGAGCGGCGGAACCATCATCGTCGCTTCAGGCGGCGGAACCATCATCGTCGCTTCGAGAGGCGGCATCATTATCGACGAGGTTAAAGGCAGGTTGCCGATCCCCAAACCTCCTTTTCGGGGAACCAAAACTAACCGCCTCCTCATCTTCGGTAAATTGGTCTGATCTTCTGTTACGGAACTGCCAGACACAAAGGTGAGTGTTGAGATAAGCGAGTTTATTAACAAGGATTGGGTGAGACAACGGTGGTGAGAGTCCTTGCGTGAGGTAAGTGGCTTTCCTGATGAATAGTGGATCGTGCACAAGGATTCTGACAGTGTCTCTGTTCTATGGCAGGTTTGTGGCGGATAGGAATCTTGGAGAGCCCGCGAGTCTCTAGAGTCCACAGATGGATAGGGATCTGGTGGTGAGAGGGAAGACAGAGGGTAAGTATCATCAGGTAAGTAATGCAGGAAAGTATACTCAGCTAGCAGTCCGCTTGTAGAGTGAAGGTCCGTATAGTATCCTCAAGATACAATGTGTTGGCAGCTATGTGACTTCAAGATCAGACGATGACTGGAGTGAGGAGTGAGCTTAAGTAGAGCAGGGGTGATGAGCTGTGATGATGAGGAGCAGGTGTACATGATAATTAAATCAGGTGCAGGTGAGGGTGATCAGTGATGGTGGAATACGGGCCATTCTGTGACAATAATATGCTGATTTGCTGCTCAAGAAACATTTCTGATTATTATCAATGTTGAAAACAGTTGTGCTGCACAATATTTTTGTGGAAACCGTGATGTGTTTTATTTTTCAGGATTCACAGAGGAATAGAAAGTTCAAAAGAACAGCATTCTTTTGTTACATTATAAACATTCTAATCTTTTGTTACATTATAAACATTCTAATCTTTTGTAACATTATAAACATTCTAATCTTTTGTAACATAAACATTCTAATCTTTTGTAACATTATAAACATTCTAATCTTTTGTAACACTTTTGGTCGATTTAATGCGTACTTGCCAAAATAAAGTAGTAGTATTGTTATTTATTATTTTATTTTATTTTACCCCAAACTTTTAAATGGTAGCGTGTAAAAAAATATAGTGTATTTCCACAGAAATATTGTGCAGCACAACTGTTTTCAACATTGATAATAATCAGAAATGTTTCTTGAGCAGCAAATCGGCATATTATAATGATTTCTGAGGATCATGTGACACTGAAGACTGCAGTAATGATGCTGAAAATACAGCTTTGATCACAGAAATAAATTACAGTTTAACAGATATTCACACAGAAAACAGCTGTTTTACATTATAATAATATTTCAGATTTTTACTGTATTTTTGATCAAATAAATGCAGACTTGGTGAGCAGAAGAGACTTCTTTCAAAAGCAAAAAAAAACGTAATCCTTCCAGTAGTGTAGTGTATAAATGTAGATCTTCCCAGGAGCACTTTAAGCATTTCTCTCTCTCTCTCTCTCTCTCTCTCTCTCTCTCTCTCTCTCTCCAGTAATGACCGCTTCATTTCCTCATAAGGTGGCACCAGCTGTTATTAAAGCAGGATAGTCGGTTGTCTTCATGGAAGGAGACGCCCTTCTCTCGGGTTTATCCCTCATGTTGTTTCCCAACATGCACAATGTGTTCTGCGGTTTCATCCCATCATGGCTAATTTGTTCCCATCTCTTGAGAGGGTGGGTGTTCTTAAAATGAATGAATAAGTAAACTGGGTCACTGGCTTTTGCTCAATACTTACAGCCTCGTCCAAATATTCCAAACTCTCCAACTCCCTTTTTAGTCTTCGGCAAACTTCAAGATCCAGCCAACCTTAAAGTTGACATGAAACTGTATTCACAAGCCTGTTTACTGCCATAATGCAACTCGTTTTTACTTTGAAATGAGGAAAAAATGTCAGATGGGATTTGATTTGATTGTGAAAGTGGTCAATCCTTTGAATATGGGTTTGATAAAACGATGTCTAAAGAGTTATTTCACAATATCTTCAGTTTTATCAAATTTAAGGTCATAAAAAGTCTTAAACTGAGACTTTCTTTCTTTGTTTTTTCCTTTATTTTTTATTATTGGTAGTTTGGTTAAACAAACTTTATCTGGTATTTAATTTAATTTTAACTCTTGTAACTTAAGAACAGTTTATTTTGCAAAGATTTTGTATGTAATGTGGAACTTTTAATTAGAAACAAGCCAGAAATTCACTGGGACTCATCTTCAAATTAATGTTTAAGACTTTTTATGACCTTAAATTTGCTAAAACTGATTTTAGGATTATGTTTTATGAATATTGGCACAATAATCTGGTTATTGCTTTAAAAAAAAAGAAAAAATCATATCAGGAAATTGCAATATCGATATGCATTGTTACACAAAACAATTTCATTATGTACACATTGAATAAAACTTGTCTTGAGTGTTTTAAACATGCAGTTATTCGGTTTTGCTGATTGCAGTATTTAGTTAGCAGTCTGTTTAATTAAGTAAAACAATCTGAGGTACATCAGTTATTTTGAGATTGAATGGTTTCTGTATCAACATACAGTTTTAATTTTATTTCTGCAGGATTTAAAAAAGGTCTTAAATGCCTGGTTTCACAGACGGGGCTTAAACTAAGCCAGGATTAGGCCATAAAACATTTAAGTCATTTTAATAAATGTGCTTAAAAAAAAACATTACTGGTGTCCATCTTGAGACAAAACAAAGGCACTGATATATTTTAAGATCAGTCAGTGCAAGTTTATTTCTAGATTTACATTTTAGTCTGGGACTAGGTTTAATCCTGGTCTCTGAAGCCGGGGGAAAAGGTCCTAAATTTGATTTAAAAACTCTCCAGATATCCTTTAATATTTCTAATAGTCCACAAGGTGTAATTGATGTCAGATACTCTTCTTTTTAGAAGAACGTGAACAGAAACATCGGGAACAGTAACACCTGGATTATGTATTATGATAGTAAATGGGCTCATTTTAATGCGAGTTTAAGATCATTAGCAACACAGGCTCATTGGAAATACGTGCCTCTAAATACATTTCTGCAACACTGTTATTATGTACCTTACTGCACGTTTCGAAGCAGTTTCAAAGTGAAACTTGGCACTAAAACGTGGATTTAATGCATGACCCTGGCACATTTTTGTTACGTTGATATAGGCACGTATTGCTTGTTGCTTCAGGTACATATTGTGGAGGTTCATAATTAAAATATCCAGGGAGTGTCGCTAAAAGTTAATGCTCTATCATCTTGGAAATATCCCCTACACCAAACCCAACCCTAAACCTACCCGATAGTGTTAACAAATGCAAAACTGGTATAAAAACGGATTTGTTGATGCAACCGTGTCATTTGAGCTAACATGAAGCTGGATGTGTGACGACAAGTTTTTAAATGTTGCAGCATCGGTAAGCCCCGCCCCTCGAACGCAGACTAGCCAATGGCAGTCGAGTATCAGTTGCACGGAGGCGGAACTCGGACATCTTTAGGTTTCAGCTCCATAGAGAAACACTGGAAGATCCAAAGCTCGCATCGATTTAATGGTGTTTATGCTTCAAAAATGTTAAAACGATGCGCCTGTGGTACTTGTGACACTGATTCCAGGTATCCTGAGAGGATGGGTGATATAATTTATTTTATTACATATCCTGAATCCAAACAAAACAGAGCAAAATGTCTGAAAAGTATTCAACCCCAATACAAATGAAGACAAAAACGTTCATTTTCTGCTTGTCGTACACTCATTAAGTTACAATCTTCATCTGCTCGAGCACGTTAATGTTATCTTGTGCTTCAGCAAGGTATCTCTGGATAAAACTATAAAGTTAGTGAGTCCATGCTAACATACAAACCTAAATAGTGGACTGTTCTCGCATCTTGTAACATACAGTGTAGGTCAAAAACACTACATTTCAGTGCCTCGCCATATTAAACTGGTTAAATTAATTTAATCGTCTGCGATACACGTAATATGAGACTTCTCCCGCTTGCATTGTGAGTTGTAAACCCTCGAGTTACCCACCGTATTTATTTTTTTATATTTTATAAATCCCTCCATGGAATATTTAATTCCCATTTGGTGGCTTTCTGTGTCCAAAATTGTGCAAAAGCATCATGGGACAAGGTTTTCACTGTAGCTGTCATTGTAAGATTGTAGCAACTCTGTTTGTTTGTCCGAGGGAGCAACAGTAACTAAGGGGGGCGGGGCTTACCGATAGCTCAATTGTTTTGAATTCATAACATGGTATTCCTCAAGTAATTGTGTGAAAATTAGGCAACTGTGGACCAGCAAATCAGACTTTGTTTGAAAAGGAATAAAAGTTGTATGAGTTTTACTGTTTATTTCAACTGGAAACTGCAGCGATTCGTACGTTTTGCAGGAATGTATTTCCAGTGAGCCTATGCTGGTAATTAGCGTTACAGCGACATGTTGTTCACGGCTCGGGCCGGTGTAACGTCTGCATATATCCACAGTCAAACTGCAATCTCCAGATGCAGCAGTGCAAATAATGAGGGCATATGTTTACCTCCAGCTCCTCTCTCCCGGGGAGATGGATTAAATTGAAGCAGTTTGGTTTGTTGTCAGATTCTTAAGTGTTGCTTTCAAGCGCGAGCCGTCGCCGTGCCCCTGCGGAGGATTTACTCACTGGAACTGAACAGGGAAGGTCTCTCGCAGCTAATCGAGTCCAGCCACGGGCTCTTCCGTCGACGCTTTTAGTCACCGGAGGGGCTGTAATAGCAAACAGCGGGAAGCGTGGAAGGAAACAATGCTGTGTGCATACAAACAAACCTCGAACAGACATGCTCCTGCGCTGAGAAATTAACACATTCAGAACAACTGACTCAAAATCACGGGCTGATTCCTCTTCACTGTTATAGGAAATTAATCTGTTTTTACCAGTTTGATTGCTGTTATGGTCTGTTTGTGTTGGTTTTTATGCACCCTGGACCACAAAACCAGTTTTAAGTGTCAATTTTTCGAAATTGAGATTTCTACATTATCTGAAAGCTGAATAAATTATCTTCCCATTGATGTACGGTTTGTTATGATAGGACAATATTTGGCTGAGATACAACTATTTAAAAATCTGGAATCTGAGGGTGCAAAAAAATCTAAATATTGAGAAAATCACCTTTAAAGTTGTTCAAATGAAGTTCTTAGCAATGCACATTACTAATCAAAAATTACATTTTGATATATTTACGGTAGGAAATTTACAAAATATCTTCATGGAACATGATCTTTACTTAATGTCCTAATGATTTTTGGCATAAAAGAAAAATGGATAATTTTGACCCATACAATGTATTGTTGGCTATTGCTACAAATATACCTGTGTTACTTATGACTGCTTTTGTGCTCCAGGGTCACATATGGTCCTTTGAGTTTAGAGCGACCAGTCTTTTGTCAGAGATTTAATGGTGTATATATGTCGAACGGGACATTTATCCATCAACATTTGATTTGACTTTATTTAAAAAAAAATAATTATTTATTAGAATTTGATTTTGCATGCATACACTCTTAAAAATAAATGTGCTTAAAAGGTTCTTCACAGCGATGCCATGAAGAACCATTTTAGAAGAACCAAAAAGTTATATTATTATTGAAATATTTACACTGTAAAAAAATTACAGTGTAATTAACCTAACCCTAACCCTAATTAAAAAAAAAAAAGTTAAGTGAACTTGACAATTCACTTATTTTTTTTTTATTATTATTTACTTAATAATTTTAAGGCAACGGGTTTCCTAATTTTGTTTTAAGTAAAGTCAACTGGTCGCTTTTTATTCTGTTCTCGTAATTTCATATTTGATTTCCAAATCTAGTACCTGTTTGCTACCTGGATACAAATTCAGAAATGATTTAAAATTATTGATTTTAAAACCTGTTTTTTAAAACCTGTGGTTAAGGAGATTCTCCCCTTCCATGTAAAGCACTTCGAGTACCCAGAAAAGCGCTATATAAATGTATCAAATTATTATTATTATTATTCTTTGACTCAAAACCATTCTCTGTTCAATTCTGAGTATTGCACAACCCCGATAGATGCGTTCCCCCCCCCATTGCCATGAAACTAGCTTTGTTTTTGCTTCTGTATCCCTGAGATCAAGTTCCTGTCACTTCCCGAACAACGCCTGACTGTAACAGCATGGATGGATGTGCTATTATCTCCGCTCTAAAGAACCGGCTTAAGCTGAAGCTTTAATGAAACTGTGACACGGCTAATTGCTGTAAAGGAGGTTGCATGTGTGTTTTGTGTTTGTGGGGTTTGTCAGCAGTTTGGCAGCAGTCAATGTTCCCTAAACCTGCGTGTTTGGCGGTCTGGATCTCCTCCTGTGGGCCGGACCCGATGTCATCCCGTCACGGAGGAATCCATTTCCATGGGCCTGGTCTCTCTGACACTTAAATTGCACAGAGGGCCAAGCGTGACAGACGCGGAGCTCACCAGTTAGTGTTCAAAATGCCACGGCGCACGACAAACCCTCATCAGTGTGGAGCAAGAGTTCATTTCCCGTCGGTACGCCAGCGACAGGCCTGTGATTATAAAGACAGTGGGACATTTAGAGCTCTTGTGTTCCTGAGATCTGCGTTTAAGGGCTTAAGTGTCGTTTTGCTGAGTCTATATGTGTGTTTGGCCACATGACGCTGATTACTGAACACACAGCTGTTTATCCTCATGAAAATCACACGTCAGCACTTTTACACAGAGACCCTGAAGCCCAGGACAGACTGGGAAGTGGATCTTTCTAGTAGCTGTAATTATAGGATCAGTATATGTGAGATTACAAGCAGTGACAACAGAGCACAATAGACACATATACTGGTGTCCCAACAAGTTATGGCTTTGGCTTTAGTCTGAAAAATAAATGTTCTTCAGTAGGTCTTTATTGCGATCATTACATTTGTTAACAACTGCAGTCTAATTAAATAAATATAGTCTGTATGTGCTCAAATATTTTTGTGGGCAAAAATTCACAGCATTTGACAAGATTTTGTAATGGAGAATGTATTAAAAGCTTTTCATTTAGGTTTTCCACCAAAATAGAGTCTGATGAGTTTAAGAAATAAAGACTATATTTTAAAATTGGAAAAATCTAAAAATATATATTATAACTTTTTTTTTCACAGTATATTAAAATGGTAATATAATAATAATAATAACAACAAAATTAATGATAGTAATAAATTGCAGGAGCTTTCTTGAAGCGTCTTGAGACACAGTTCTTCTGGATTTAGTCTCAGTTTGTTCTGTTTCTTCATGTGACTCCAGACAGACTGATGATGATCAGATCAGATCTCTGTGTGGAGCACAAAAATCTCACTGGATTATATGGCAAAATGTAATGTAAACTACAGCAAAAGATAGAAATAACTGACTTAAAACCATTTTTAGCTGCTGAAAATACTAGTATTCTGATCATTTTGGCCACCGCTGTAGTTTGAAGCGGCGCAGTGATACAGAGGCAGATTCACTTGGGACTAGACCTTTGTTAGCGACGGTAAGCAGGCGCAGGACTTCGGTGGATGCTTCGGGCCGGGTGTGACCTTCTCTCCGCTGGAGAGCTGTGGGAATATCACTCCTCCGACAGCACAGATCCGCCACCGCACTGGATTCTGTCTCCATCAGGGGAGACGGCGTGTCTGTGCTGACCTTTCACAGACATTTGCCTCTGTGTGTGTGTGTGTGTTTTAGTGGCACGCTGTCAAACCACCTGCTGCGTGTTTCTCTGGGTCGGGACCCTTCGGAGTTCGACCCCCTCCGCAGCCTCTGATCTTTTCATGCAGGCCCTCGGATCCGTCATCTGTGAACGTTTGCCTCGGGTTCCCAGCCGCTCGCGTGAATGTGTGCAGCTTTGCCGTCAGGTTTGACATCCGCGGAGTGATGCATGATGCCGTCTTTTGCTTTTCTCACTCACAGTTTACAGCTTTGACAGCGATGAAGCCCAGCTAAAAGAAACAGACAAATAGTTGAGCAGATCCCATTGTTTTCTGATTCCTGGAGTGATAGAAAGAGATACATAAAATCTCCTCTGTAAAACCTCTTATATGTCAACAAAACTAAATATCTACTATTATTAAATTACTACATCATTGACTACTTCATTAAATAAGCATGATGTTTCTTTCATGCACTGGTCAATTTTAAGATTTTAGGCTATTTGGTTTTTCGTAATGTTGTTTCAGACTAGTGCAAGAAAGTTTAAGTAAAATAAACCTACAATAAGTGCAATAAAATAAACACTGTAAAGTGTATTTTGAATGTTTTATCTATTTGCAGCTTTAAATTTCAATTACTGTACGTATCATTTAAAGAGTTTTTTCTCCACTTCAGTAATACTTACAAACACCAAACTTTGCAGATTTATTCCTCTCTATATTCTGAAGGATTTTTCTGAGGGGTTTGTTCATATGTCATTTACACTGATTTATACAACAGTTTGTTCACCAAAACATGGTGAAAATGCATTTCTGTCTGTTGAATGTATTTTTTGATTTATGCAGTGATAAAAAGATAAATCCAAAACCCTCTCTGGAACCTTGAAATTTTAATATAGCAACAAAATCATGTACATGGCTTTATTCAATTAACAGATGAATTCAAAATTAAAGTTTTTTTTTTTTTTCTTCATTGGCAGATTTATTTTTTATTTATTTTTTTGTAAGCATTAAGGTACAAGTTTTTAATGCACTGGGCAATTTTGAGATTTTGGTCTATTTGTCCTTTTTATAACATGTTATTTCTGAATAGTGGAAATAAATTGCAATAAAAGAAACCCTTAAAGGTGTATTTAGGATGTTTTATCTATTTGCGTCTGTAGATGTTAAATTCAATCCATATCTTTAAAAGTTTTTATCTCTACTTCAGCAGCACTTACATACACCAAACTTTACAGTTTTATTCCTCTCTATATTTTGAAGGATTTTACTGAGAGATTTGTTCATATATCATTCACACTGATTTATATAACGTTTTATTCATAAAAAAAACATGCCAAAAATGCATATCTTTAAAGGCTGTGAGTTTTTATCTCTACTTCAGCAGCACTTACGTACACCAAAACTTACAGTTTTATTCTTATCTATATTATGAAGGATTTTACTGAGGGGTTTGTTCATATATCATTCACACTGATTTATATAACACTTTATTCCTGAAAATATGGTTAAAATGTGCTTGTTTTCTGTCTGTTGACAGTATTTTCTGACTTTTGGAGTGATTAAAAAAGAGAAATTCAAAATCCATAAAACCTTGAACTCTGTGTCAACAGAATCAAACAAGATTGATGAATTCTGGCTTTATTCAATTAATTTTTTAAAGTTTATTTTTCTTATTGTAAGCATGTCTGTTAAGGCGAGACACTACAGCTAAAAGTTTCTTTCATGCACTGGGCAATTTAAAGATTTTGGGCTGTTTGGCTTTTCATAATGTGTTTCAGATTAGTGGAAAGAAAATGCAATTAAATAAACACTAAAAAAGTGTTTGAATGTTTTGTCTATTTGTGTATGTAAAGTACAGTAATAGTATTTTTTTAAAGGCCGTTTTCTAAAAATGAGTTTTTATCTCTACTTCAGCTGCACTTGCATACACCAAACTTAACAGTTTTATTCCTATCTATATTCTGAAGGTTTTTACTGAGGGGTTTGTTTATATATCATTCACACTGATTTATACAACACTTTATTCATAAAAAACATGGTGAAATAGCATATGTTTAAAGGCTGTGCATTTTTATCTCTACTTCAGTAACACTTACATACACCAAACTTTACAGTTTTATTCTTATCTATATTCTGAAGGTTTTTACTGAGGGGTTTGTTCATATATCATTCACACTGATTTATACAACACTTCATTCATAAAAAAAATGGTGAAAAAGCTTTTTTTTCTCACCGTTTTCAGTATTTTCTTAGTAAATCCATAATCCGCTCTTGTAAAAACTGTCAACAAAAGCAAACAAAAACCTGACTTTTACCCAAAGTTCAGATTTATGCTTGGGAATGTATGCAAATTAGTGCGTATTTGATTAGATAATGTCACATTTGCATATTTAAACATAACATTTCAGAAAATACAAAAAAAGTGTGCAGTTCTTAATGTAATCAATCTGCTAGGGAAGTATAGCAGATGGTGATATCTATTAGTTAAATGTGTTACCTGTAGTGTATTGACTGAATTACTCTTCAGTTTGGCTTGAAATACCCAAACACTCACAGGAGTGTCGCTTTGAACCTCAGCTCTGATCTTAATTAACTCTCCAGAAACACCAACCTTGAATCCATTGCTATTCCCACAGGGATTTCTTTTGATGTATCGCTGATCGCTCCAATTATATTTGCGTCTGATGCATCGGAAAACCTTTGGTGAAAGTAGCGCCGCGTGACCTGCTTTCTGTGAGCTGGAACACTACATTGGAAAATAAGCAAGAGAAAACTCTTAAACACATAATCACTGGGATATTTAGAGGCTGTAAAACAAGACACCCACGTTTCAGTAACTTATGCTATATCCATTAAAAGTGCTTTCAGGTTTGTTTAAAAAAAAAAATTATATTGGATAGCATTTCTTCTGTAGTAACAAAATAGGGTATAAATAAACTATATAAACATATTTTTAAAAAATAATAAAAATGACTATAATACACAACAAAATGTTTTTTATACCTTTTTAATTATATTTAAATTTTTAATTTATTTTATTTCAGCTAGATGCCAAGGCAACATTTCTTATTTTCATTTAGTTTAACTTGAGCTAAAAGTAAAAAAAACTAAATAAAATAAAAAACCTTTATTTAAAAATGACATAAACATAACAAAATTGCTAAACATGTAACTCAAAGTAAAATATAAATTGAAAATGATCTAAATTTAATCTAAATTTAAAAATGAAAATGTAAACTATAAAAACAAAAACATCTAAAATATGAATAAAATCAATAATAGTATCTTAGTGATACTAAAATAGCAACCAGTAAGAGTGAAAGCTCAAGACACAATTAGGACTTCTCAAGTTATTTTTCTCCGAGAGGAAATTGTAAAATGTAACTAAAATTTAAATATAAATTAAAAGTATATACAAAATTAAAATTATTAAATTTCAGCTAGTTAAGGCAGCAGTTCTCATCTTCATGTAGTTTAACTTGATGAGATAAAATAACTAAAAATTACAAAAAAAATACTAAAAGTGTAACTAAAATTAAAATATAATTTAAAAACTAATAAAATATCAATAAAAATGATAATGAAGAAAAAAAAAAACTGAAAATATAAAAATAAAAACTAATCTAAAATAATGCAAACTAATAGTATCTCAGGGATACTAAAATAACAAGCAGTAAGCATAGGAGTCAGAGCTCAAGACACAAAGAGGACTTCTCAAGTTGTTTTTCTCCGTGTCACAAACTTCCCCGTCTGGGGAGCTGTATCTGTGTTTCTCTCGGCCTCACATTAAGATTTGTTGCTGAATGCTAAATGAGAAGCTTAGGGCTGTCAAACGCCTGCTACTTCAATTTAAGTTCATTTAGTCTGAGCCGTTGATAATGAATGAACAAGCTGAAGTCAATTGTGCAGGTTCATTTGTCGCCCTATTGATTACAGCGCTCACATCAGAGCGAGTGTGTGTATGTGTGAGTGTGTGTGTTCTCGAGGTGAAGGATTTCATCATTTCTGCTTCTCCTGGGAAGGATTGCTTCAGCTCGACCAGGGAGGTTTGCTGTCCGTTCCCCGTTGGGATCTCGGCTTTAACTCTACATCCCTTTTTAATAAACCTCAGTGATGAAACATCCAAGTCAGCATTGCTGCAGGACTCTCTGTGTTTAGGTAAAACGGGCAGAACTGCGTGTATTTCACTATTGTGAGATGCTTTAGGAGGCTTTTTCCAGTAAATGTAGGTGGATACTCCCAGTTTTACTGCTATTGTGAGAACATTGTACGTAGGGCTGGGCCGATAAACGATATCATATCGAATCGCAATAAAATTTATGTCGATAACGATAATAAGCTCTGGACATTTTTACTCGATATGGATTGATCTAAGAGCCAGTCACACAGCAGAAATATGCGCCAACAGCCAATCAGCGTGCACGTGCACGTTCACATCAAAGTACAAAGTCTATTTCCTGCCGTCCGCACTTTGCGAAGCAAGCTCGACACGAGGACGACAAAAAATGAGTGGAACCAGCGACGAAAGTGAAACTAACCTCGAGTTATTATCCAGAGATGATGAAATTGTCGGCAAAAAAAGGCAGCGCGAATTCCGTTATATGGAAGTGGTTTGGCTATCTGAAAAGTGACGAGGCGCAGATTAAAACAATCTGTAAAATATGCGTTGGTTTGTGAAAACGAAGACTGGCAACACTAGGGCTTTGACGGTGGCAGAATCCAATCAATGTCAACAGTCAGAATTTAAATGCAAACAAGTGCCCAATATGAGTGCTCAGAATTAGCAAACGCAATTATAGGTAGCCTATGTCACACTCGTTCATGCACACATGACAGTCAAAACTGTCATTCTGTAAAAAAAATTAACAACAATACCTTGTCGCTCTATAATTTCACACAGAAGTCTTTCGTGAAGTTCATATGTAGAACTTTGCACAGTCAAAACTAACAAGTCCATCATCTTTTAAGGATACCATCTGGACCGTTTAAAAGATAAAAGACAGGATCGTATACATATAAATAGATTTTGATTAAATAATTTAACACTCTCCTCTCTTTACCATCGAACTTATATTTAGGCATTATGATCACTTACAGTTATACATTCAAAATCAGATCCGTTATCGCGCTAAAAACCCGTCGCTCATGAATCATCACGTCTGTCTGCTATTGGCTAAAACATCAGCACCAGTCTCTTTGCAGGTGCGTGTGTTTAGTAACGTTGTGATGACTGATTGGATGCATGCAGTAGGCTATATATGCACACTTGGGCTTGTTTGTTTACCAATTAACCTACACAATTTATATGTTTTGAAAACCGCCAAACTGACCAAAAAAACAGTCCAAATTTTGTCCACCCGCCCAAGCCAATATTTACCCGCACAATCAAATCCAAAACCGCCGGGAACCCGCCCAATCTGGCAACACTGCACGGTTTACTGTTCCGCCACCAAGCAAGCGGCCGCGTTAACTCCTCGTCTGCACGCGCTCTCTGTGGAATAGGAATCGCGGCGTATGTTGCCACATTTCTTGTTAGCATCTTCCATTTACCGCTGTCTCGCTCGTATTTGGCCAGTTTGGAGAAAGCCTCACCAACACAAATCTGACCTGCCGGGCGTTTGCGATCACGTGAACTTGAAGACACTTGTACAAACGCAGATGGGTGACATGAAAAGAAATGATTCCAGATCGGTGATGTAGTATTTGGTTTCCCAACAAGGTCCATCGCTCATCACGAAATACATTTTCTGAATGCAGAATAAACTGTATTTTCCTGCGCTCAAACCTGCCAATCTAAAGGAAACGCCGTGTATGGCGGTTGAGGTAAATCTGAATTAGCATAGATTTATAGTCTAAATAAAACAATTTGCAACCGTGAACCGTTACTATATTACACTTGTATACAAAACTTTGTATTATGCTTGTTATAAAGTGTGTGACGACACGTGCTCTACCACCGGTGACGCGGTTGTCACGGAGACCGTCACAGCCCTAGCTAGAAGTTATATATTTTTATGTTTACGTTTTGCACATTTAATCTACCTCTTAAAGCCAGACACTGTGGACAGATTAGTCTTTCTGGGAAAAACAAACAAACTGTAATTGTGTTACAAATGATGTTTACAATAGTTTTATGTTTACATTTTGGACATTTACTCTCATTTACCATCTAATTTATTTTAGTTAAATTTAAAGTTGTTTAAATTTTTAAGGCCAAATGTGTAATCTGTTTTTGTTAATAAACTATACTTTAAAATGTAATTTAATGAACCCTCTAATTTTTGTGGCTTCAGTCATTGTTGGGATACTCTTTTAAAGCTGGAAGCATTAACAACTTATATCGAAATATATATCGTTATCGTTCAATATGGAAAAAAATTATCGAGATTACATTTTTGCCATATCGCCCAGCCCTAATTGTACGTTTGGTTTTAAATAGAGCACATTTAAAGGCATCTTTGTAGTGTTAGTGGTGAATAAACCTATTAAAAACAGCTTCAGCACCGTTCTTTTCCAAATTAATTTTGTTCCTGTTTTAGTTTTTCTAGACTCTGGTTTGCATTTTAATGGGTGAATTAAATTTAAGTAATCAAAAAGCATGTCTAATTAATTTAAATCATAAAATGATACAATTTAACAACAATTTATTAAAAAAAAATAATTACATTTTTAAGGCCCTATGAAATGTTTTATTTTTCTCATATTCTGCTTTTTCCATTTAAATTTTTCTGGATTCAGTTTTAATGGTTAAATCAAATTTTAGTAATAAAAAAGCATGTGTATTTAATTCAAATCCTGAAACTTATACAAATTAACAACAATTTATTAAATGTTTAACAAAAAATTAATTTTTGGGGCACTATGAAATATGCCCCCCCCCCCATTTTTCTGTATTTTGTTTTAATGGTTAAATTAAATCTTAGTAATCAAAAAGCAAGGCTAATTCATTTAAATCATGAGACTAATACAATTTAACAACAATTTATTCAATGTTTAACAAAAATTACTTTTTTTAAGACCTTATAAAATCTGATTAATTTTTTCCTAAATTCCGTTTTATTTATCCAAAATTTTGTTTTTTCGAATAAAATTTTTCTAGATTATGTTTTAATGGTTTAATTCAGTTTTAATAATAAAAACATGTAAAATCAATTTAATTCATAAAACGTTAACAATTTTCAACTCTTTTAGTTTTTCTGGATGTATGATTTATATTTACATTACAAATGTATTATAATTTTTTTTTTAAATAATTTTTATTATATTATATAATAAAAGTTTTATTATAAAAAAGTGCTGCACAACAGAGATTTACTGTTAAAACATTTTTTTTTTAAATGTTTTTTTAAATTATTATTATTACTACTGCTTTGAGAAGTGCATTCGACCGTACAATAGTAATTTATTGATGTCATAATTTCTTCAAGTTAAACCAAACGTATATTTTGGCAGTTTGTAGTGAAGAGTTTTTGTGTGTTAGTGACTGGATTGTGTGTGATTCAGTTCATGTTTTCTGCATCGCCCTACATTCACTTTTTATTTTTCCACAAATGCACAAATTGTATTATATTCAGAATGCTCCAGAATTCATGCACCGTTCGTGATATAATTCAGATGACGTTATTTGGTCAACTGTAGTGCACATTGAAGCGTTCAGAGCCATTAGGAAAGGCTGTTAGGAGTCTGCATGGTAATTCACCCTGTTTAGAGTACATGTAGAGTGGAAATGATATGGAAATGCTCTGTTTGAATAATCATCTGCTATTCATGAGACGCTATTTTCCTCGTCCTCCGGCTGCATTGAAAGCGGGTCAGGATTAGATGCTTTCAGACGGATGCTGGTGTATTATCTGACATCAGGAAAGCAATTACCAGAAACTCTCGATTAATATCATCACTGAGGCCCAGATGGAAGTTTATTGTAAGTGTTATTCTGTGGTTTGCAGATTAAGACGGTGAGTCTGCTCTGCTTATCCTCTTAAACATCTCCTGCTTCTTTGCATTTATGATATGCATTAATCCACGAGACTCAGATGATTGACAGGTGGCAGACGACGTCTTGACCTGAGGTCAGGAGGGGATTTTGGTGTCCAGATTTAGGGATGAATCTCACGAAATCCATCAAGAAAATGTCCAGGTCACATTTCACTCCGTATGAAAAGATATTTGCAAGAAATTATATTTTGCATGAAAAATTAACTATTGTTTTTATGCCCATTTAAGATTTTTTTTGCACTGTGCTACATTGTATATGATGAAAATTAAATGCATAAAAATGCATTTGAAAAATGTATGCAATATAATATATATTATATAATATATATATATATATATTTTTTATATTATATATATTATATATATATATATAGACAGTATATATATAAATTATAATATAAAATATATATATATATATATATTATATATATATATATATATATATATATATATATATATATATATAGACAGTATATGTATATTACAATGTTATAAAAGTAACGTAAAAGTAAATGATAATAAAAATAAATAATTTACCATTTATACATCATGAATTTTCAAGAAATTACAAAAAAAAATAAAAAAAATGTAATGCAAAATATCATGTCTTTTGATTTTCTTTTGGTTGTATATTTGCATTGTGATCATTATATATATTTATTTAGACTTTTTTGTTGCATTTTTAGCAATTTTTTTTTTTTGCATGAAGCTTTAATGACCATTGTTTTGAAATGTATTTTTATAGCAATTAAGCAAATTTACCTTCCAGTTCTCATTACAATGATGCAAAACTGTAATTCTCAGTATTTTAATGTGAAAAAATGGTATATTATAATGTTTATACTTTATAATATTTGTTGTACTACCTTGTGTTGAAAAGAAACAAATATATTTATTTATTTACACTGTTTCCATGACAATTTTTTTTGCATTATTTATTTATTTATTGTGTTTTTGAGGGTGAAATATGACCTGGACATGTTCTAGTCAGATTTCCTTTAATCAAAGCATAATTTCTTTATTTCATTGAGGATGAAATGTGACCTGGACTCATCAAACATGAGAAAAGTTTAAGCAGTTCAGCCGACTGTCTCTTAACTTTAGTGATTGTTTGCATCTCAGTGGGATCTGATATGAACTCCTGATGTGATCGTGTCTGTAATCTCCAGCGGTGGCGCATTAAATATGGAAGATCTGTCCGGAGGAGCTGAAGGTATTGACGGTGATTGGAGATAAAGCGGTTTCGGTGGAGGAGCCTCAGGAGCTTGTTATGAGTGTGAAGGTCTCTGGGCCGATGCTGAGCGATAAGCAGACTCTGACATGGCCCCGGGGCCCGAGAGGGGGGTAAATCAGTGTGATGGAGGGGTAAAGGTTGCTGTGTTTCTGTGACAGTGACAGATCCGAGTAGACAAGCGGCGCATGGAGGGACCGAACACCTCCGCTGGGCACTCGCTGCCATTTAACGCCTGACATTTCTATCATCCCTCACTCCGTCCGTCCGGCGCTCCTCCGTATGATCTTATACGTTCAGACAGAATCCAGTGTTTATTCATATGAAGAGTGCATTTGCAAAAACCGATAACTCAAAAATCATGTTTTTTCATTGTGCATTCCAGTTAATCTCAATCAAACTGCAGTTGGGTTATTTTGATTAGGTTAAAAATACAGCTAACTAACACAATAAAACATGATAACATAATAAAAAACATGTTTTTTTGCAAATTAAAAAAATGGAGTTATACGTTTTTGCAAATAAACTCTTAAAAAATAAACAGTTCACTTTGTTAGAGACTGTAACTTAACACAGTTTATATTAAGTTATAATAATGATAGTTCGACTGATATTTTTAATATTTTGATAGAATTCGCTTGATTATATTTATATATTATGTATAATATTAATTGTGTATATATGTAATTTTATTTTAATTGTAGAGATTTCCCATTCAGTGCAAAGTCGAAAAAAAATAATAAAAAATAAATAAAATAAAAATTAGAATAAAAAAAACAAACAAATGAAATAAACTAGGCGTAAACTAAATATAAAAAACAAATCAACATAAAAAATAATAAAATAAAATATAAAAATATATTTAATTGAGTATATATATATATCATATTATATATTTATTTTTATTGTAATATATTTATTTTTAATTGTAATTTTATCTTTTAATGGTTCGTTCTATATCCTGTCTGCACATACATAATTATCACGTTTAGGGCCGAAAGAGAAAATAAACCGTTGGCTTTGTTAGGGTTAAAAACTGTATCAGTACAGTAAATACAGTAAAAATGTGAAATATTATTCTAATGTAAAATAGCTGTTTTCTGTCTGAATATCTGTTAAACTGTAATTTATTTCTGTGATCAAAGCTGTATTTTCAGCATCATTACTCCAGTCTTCAGTGTCACATGATCTTCGGAAATCATAATAATATGCTGATTTGTTGCTCAAGAAATATTTCTGATTATTATCAATGTTGAAAACAGTTGTGTTGCACAATATTTTTGTGGAAACGGTCATGCATTTTATTTTTCAGGATTCACAGATGAATAGAAAGTTCAAAACAACAGCATTTATTTGAAATAGAAAAATTTTCTAACATTATAAATGTCTTTACTGTCACTTTTGATCAAGATAATAATTTTTTTTAGAAATGCTAAGTATTTGCATTCTCATATAGACAGAAATAGAAATGCAAAACACAGTGGCAGTGTGAAATATTAATGCATGTAAATGTCCTGCCGTTCAGGTGTGGTGAAAGTGAAGCTCGACTCATTTACACAGCAGAAGCCCTTTATTTCTGCTCTAATAACCAGTGTATAGAATCTATAAACACGAGAGCACCTCGCGAATGCATGAAATATTCAAGTTCTGTTTTGCAAATTTGTCCTCATGAAATATGTAGCGTCTCAAGCGGGATCGGTGGTCTTGTCAGGGCGACGATCGTGTTGTGAGCCGCTGTCGTCTTGCGTGTTTCTTCAGAGCGAGTGGAGAAGATCTGCAGGACAGTCTCTGGAGCGTCTGACATTCAGAGTCTTCAGGCGGTCCTCGCTGCTCCGAACCTCCTTCAGACAAACACCAGCCAAATGTCAGCCGGCCCTCTGAGACCGAGCTCATCCCTCGTTCTTCACCTCCGCTTCTGTCTTCTCTTCCTCTAATCCTTCTTTCTTTGCCTGTCGAGGCCGTGATGAACTCAAACTCATGCTTGTTGAATATAAGGAAGGAGTACACTGTGAAAATGATTGTAAATAGATTATTAGAGAACGTTTTCCAAGAAATTGCGGTTAGTTCTTCTACTTCAAAATTTCATGTTTCATGCAATGTGTTTGTGAAATTTACTACCAATTTCTGAGAGAAAATTGTTTCACTATTCACACATCAAATGTTTTTTCAAAGTGTGAATTTACTCTGGATCAGATCCTAAAAATAAAAAGAGAAATTATTTAATTCACTATATTATCTAAAAATAGACATTACCACATTACATCCAAAAAAATAATATTTTTTTTTTCTTTAATTATTATTATTTTTTTTAAGTTAAACAATAATATTGTTGTATGTTATATGAGAAAATTCTATTTCAGTTTTTCTACTTCAAAATTTAATTTTTCATGCAATGTGTTTGTGAAATTTACCAGCAATTTCTGAGTGAAAATTTTCCACACCAATAATTTTTTCAGTGTAAAGCAGCAGATGCTGTTTAGTTGTCTTTGTCAAGGCAAACACGACTATTTTTGTTACTTTTTAGTTTTAGCAATTTTTTTATATATATAATTGGTGTCTTACAGACATGATTCTTGAAATCATGTGACTTACTACAATGCAATTTTTTTTGTAGGATTTACTTTGAAACAATTTTCACTCTGGAATTGCTAGTAAATTTCACAAAAGCATTAAATTAAATGTGAAAATTTGAAGTAGGAAAACTGAAAAAGTATTTTCTTGCTTAATATAATAATGTGGTCATGTCTATTTTTGGATAATATAGTACATTTCATAAAAATAAGTAATATTTCCATTGATGTATGGTTTGTTATGATAGGACAATATTTGAAAATCTGGAATCTGAGGGTGCAAAAAAATCTAAATTTTGAGAAAATCATCTTTAAAGTTGTTCAAATTAAGTTCTTAGCAATGCATATTACAGTTTTGATATATTTACGGTAGGAAATTTACAAAATATCTTCATGGAACATGATCTTTACTTAATATCCTAATGATTTTTGGCATAAAAGAAAAATGTATAATTTTGACCCATACAATGTATTGTTGTCTATTGCTACAAATATAGCTGTGTTACTTATGATTGCTTTTGTGCTCCAGGGACTAGGGATGGGTACCGAAACTCGGTATTTAATCGGTCTCGGGGCTAAATTATGAAAGACCGGAGTATCGATAAGCTCTGACGTTATCGGTTCTGCTGTCGGTACTGGAGAAATTATGAAAACACACATTTATTGTTGCTACATATACACATTATCTTGCAAATTCTCTCTCACCAGAGTTGCCAGCTGTTTTATATGCAATAATATTCAAACATTTGTCTATGATGCATTTTTGCTATTCATAATTCAGAAGCAAGATCGCGCTCACGGGGAGGAGCTTCAGCACGCGCAACATGAAAGCCCTGTTTAATTATGATAGAATAGAGAACTAACTATTAAAACATATGCACTTTATGCCTGTGGCTGTTATATTAAGCTAAGTTTATTTATTTATTTTTGATAAGGATTATAGCCGCGTTTCTTCTAGCACAACTTCCCTCCCTTTACAGCGGCGCGCATTCGTTCCTCCCTAACCAAAACTTAAAGTCAGAATCAGCTCAATCGGTGATTGTTGTAAAATGCCGTCTTTACTGTTGCTAAATTGCGGGACATGTTTGATAATAAAACGTTGAAAGCACAATCCGCACAAGAGACGCTGCTCCCCAGGCTGAAATGTGTGTGTGTGTGTGTGTGTCTGTGTGTGTGTGTGTGTGCCAGCGCGGAGCGCTTCAAAACGGACAGGCAGATTACAGTTTGAGCTTCGGGCGCGTCCAAACGATCAAATACACACAAAAATATGTCACAATGGCCAGCTACGAGAGTATTCACTTAAACAGTTTGTCTTAAGTGGACCAGAACTGTTCGGAGAAAATCCGATGTGTGTCAATATATTATCTTAAAGCAGCAGTTTTCAACTCCAGTCCTCGCGCCCCCCCCGCTCTGCACATTTTGTATGTTTCTTTCTTCACTTCAGACCTTTGTTCTATTCGACCGTAAGTGCCCTGCGAAGTGGACTTCACAGGATATTCCGCCATCATTCCAGTTCGAAGCGAGCGTATATGTTCCATCCAAAGGGCATTGAAGTGTGCGAGACGTGAATTTAAATTGGATTTATTTACAGAGGTATATTTTGTCACACTTCACTAGTAAGTTTCGTATGTGTGTGATGACGCTGGCGTAGCGCAAATCCGTGAATAAATCAGTGAATAAATAAGTTCCGAAGTGAAGTAAACGTCAACGGATTTCTCATGCTTAGGGAGAAGGGAGCAATGAACACTGTGTAGGGAGCATGTCAATCGGAACACAGTTCATTCATGGAACTTTCTTCTAATGAGCTGATGATCTGAATCAGGTGTGTTTAAACAAATATAATAAATATAT
>CM041807.1:40222878-40237878 GCA_023376895.1 Aspiorhynchus laticeps
TTGCCAAAAGTCATTAGGATATTAAGTAAAGATCATGTTCCATGAAGATATTTTGAAATATATCAAAACGTAATTTTTGATTAGTAATATGCATTGCTAAGAACTTCATTTGAACAACTTTAAAGGTGATTTTCTCAATATTTAGATTTTTTTGCACCCACAGATTTCAAATAGTTGTATCTCAGCCAAATATTGTCCTATAATAACAAACCATACATCAATGGAAAGATCATTTATGACTGGTTTTGTGGTCCAGGGTCACATATATATATTTTCTTTTTCAAATCTTTTGCTTTATTTTTGCATTGTGAATGTAAACAATAATATAAGAACATTTGATTAGGTTTAAAATTAATTAAAAAAAAATTAATTGAAAAAAAGTAATTAATTAATAAATGTAATATTGTATATTTTAATATAATATAGATGGATATAATGTAACTTTTGACCCACGGCTCTCAATCAAGTTTCCCTATTAATCAATATCCTGTTTCACCCACAAATACAACAATGGGTTACAAACAGCGTTTGATGTTGACTATAAAGGTTCAAATGAATTCCTGCTGACACAGGAACAAAAGCAGGAAACAGAAGGACAAACCTGAACACTAAAACATGAACCGCTCACACACATGCCAGGTTTACAATAAACACCAGAAAAAAAACATGTGAGAAATAATTAGTGTCATTAAAAATACAATTTGGCACGACACGGTCCTCGCGTGCAGCTCAAATATTTACGCCTCCTCTATTTAGCGTCGACGTAAATAAATCTCTGGGATAAGCGCCGGGCATCGATGCTTGGCAACAATTAAAAATGTCACCAAATGTGGGAGACGAACACATGGCGGCTCCGTGGCGCACGGAGGAAACTTCTGCTCTCCTGCGCGGCTTTCATCTCTCGCCTCGGGCGACCGTACGATGCTCAAGTGGGCCAACTTCCCATCAGAAAATCTGGGGCCGCGTCTACCCTTCAAGAAACAATGTCCTGATCATAATTAGGTCAGGAAAACACGGAAAAGTGCTGCAGTGAAGTTAAACTAGGCCCGGCAAATTGTTAATGAGTCAAATGAGGGCCATTAAAACTCTGCCGATGCAGACTGACAATAACGGAGATATTCGCCTGTGGTCAGACGAACATTCACCTGCGAAAACACGAGTATCAAACGAAGCCTTTGAAATTGGGACAGCGCTGGCCCATTGTGAATTAATTAGCTGTGTTTTTGAGCTCTACACGTCACCTACAAAGAGGCTTGAACAGCAGCCGTCGTATTATTAGGGCTTAATCATCTAGCGCTTGTTTATTTATGGTGGTGTATGAAGTAAGAAGCCGCTGGCGGACCACCTGTCCACCTTGCGCACCACAGCAGGTCTGTGTTAGTGGAAGCGGCTGATTCATTAGCTTTTATGCTCGTTTGTAGCCCACCCGAGAACGAGGGAGCTTTCATTAGTACAGTGCTGTTTACTCAGCAACTTACACACTGCTAACGAACAATCCAACACACACACACAGATGAACATCTACACCAGCGCATATATGCAGACTGTGACTAAAATGGTAGCAAATGCAATATAATGTAAAGATCTGCTTGTTTTTTCATGGGGACAGATTTGTAGAAATGTGTCGCTGCATCAGTGTCTCAGCAATGGATGCTCTGCAGTGAATGGGTGCCGTCAGAATGAGAGTCCAAACAGCTGATAAAAACATCACAATTAATCCACACCACTCCAGTCCATCAGTTAACATCTGGAGAAGACAACAGCTGAAACAAATCCAGCATTAAGACGTTTTTAACTAAAATATGAGTCCATAATCCATAAAGCATGCAGTGAAAAGTGTTCTGGTCTGAATCAGGAGAGAAATCTGCATCAGATCAAGCAGCGTTTACAAGACAAAACAGCTCTAAACAAATATGTGGCTGGATTTTGATGTGAGAGACAACAGCAGATGCACTTTTTTCACTAGAGGAAGTGTTATTATGGATTATGGACTCATATTTTAGACATTAAAAACCTCTTAATGCTGGATTTGTTCAGGTTTTGTCTTCTCCAGATGTTAACTGATGGACTGGAGTGGTGTGGATTATTGTGATGTTTTTATCAGCTGTTTGGACTCTCATTCTGACGGCACCCATTCACTGCAGAGCATCCATTGCCGAGACATTTCTCCAAACCTGATGAAGAAACAAACTCATCCTGATCTTGGATGGTCTGAGGGTGAGCACATTTTCATTTTTGGCTGAACTATTCCTTTAGCTTGTTTTCTGTCATTTCAAAACAATAAAGTATATATTTTATTTTAATTGTTATTATTGTTTTTTCCCAATCTTTTCTTCTGTGTAAAGCGCTTTGAGATGTACCTTGAAAGGCGCTATAGAAAATAAAGTTTATTATTATTATTATTATTATTAATATGAAATACAAATAAGCATCATTTACTTTCCACTTAGGCTGTGTAAGCTCTAGGATAATGTTAGCGAAACTAGCTTTTATTGCATTGTTTTACCACACTCACATTCTATACTATAAGTATTATAGCACAAAGTATGGTTTTAAATAGACATTAAATTATAAAATAAATAAATATTTGCAAGATGTATGGCATTATTAACGTTGTAAATGCATCACAGTCTGTGAAAAGGGTTCATTGCATCTGTTTATGTTTTAATCAGTCATGATGTCTGATTCATGAACAAATGACTCTGAATCAGTCAGTCAAGAAAAAACATGATTCAGTTTCAAATGGAGTAATTTATCAATTTAAAATGTTCCCGCACCTCTATGTTGATCTAGGTTGGATGTGAGCGTAGATGACTGTGTCTAAATCGAGCAATTCTGTAATCTGCCAACTGAAACAAAAGGTCATTTGGCTCCTAAACGATTCAAGACTCTCTATTCATGTTTTAGTCCTGATGTGTGTGTGTGTGTGTGTGTGTGTGTGTGAGAGAGAGAGAGAGAGAGTGAGAGAGAGTGTGTGTGAGAGAGAGAGAGTGTGAGAGAGAGAGTGTGTGAGAGAGAGAGAGTGTGTGAGAGAGAGAGTGTGTGAGGAGTGTGTGTGTGGCGTGCGTGGTGTGTGTGAGTGAGTGAGTGAGTGAGTGTGTGTCGTGTGAGAGAGTGAGTGAGTGAATGAGCGTGTGTGTGTGAGTGAGCGCACGTGTGTGTGTGTGTGTGTGTGTGTGTGTGTGTGTGTGAGTGAGCGCGCTGTGTGTGTGTGTGTGAGTGAGCGTGCGTGTGTGTGTGAGTGAGCGCGCGTGTGTGTGTGTGAGTGTGTGTGTGAGAGTGTGTGTGTGTGTGTGATGTCAGTGTGAGTGTAGTGTGTGTGTGAGAGTGTGTGATTTGCTGGAATGCGGTCGCAGGAAGACACACACCTCAACACAAGCGTTTGCAGAGCTCAGCCACAACAAACACTGAGAGGCCGGACTGGAATTCTGCACAAGGGCGCAGAAATGCTTTCGGCAGACGATGGTAAACTATCGCAACTTCGGCCGTGTGGCTCATGCAACCTTCAAAACACAATCAGCTGCCCTCCTTCAATTAAACGCAGATCTAGTTTCAACCTCCCATGAGTCTTGGAAACACTCCATGAATTTGATTTGGACTAATTAAAGGAAACTGACTAACCCAGCGGTGCTCGGGAAGAATGAGCTCAGAAAACACACAGGTGATGCCCGTCACGATGAATGCAAGCTTGTCAACAACGAGAACAATGAATCAAACACAATGCACTGCAGGACTGAATCCACGGAAGAGGCTGTTAACGGCTGTGTGGCTCAGGATATCCTCTGCGTCACCAGTCAAAATAATCTCCATAATGCTCATCCTGCTCTGGGGGCGACGGTCAATGAATCTGAACTGGAAACTGACAATGCTTTCTTTCTCCGAGAGGAGCTTGAGCAATGCAATTCATCTGATTTTAGCCGTTTTTCCTCGTACAAATCGATGAGGATATAATAGCAGCTCTGTACATGAAATATTTCAAACTGACTCATGCAAACAAGCAAAAATAACTCGTATGATTTTTTGCATGCCATTATTTGTGTAATATAGGGATCCCAAACCTTTGGACCAATGAATTTCAGTTTGTTATCATGCATCTTCATTTGTATCAATTTATAGCACTCGTGTGACCAATTATTAAATATTTTACATCCAATCATAACTAAAGTAAATAAGTTAAATTTTAAAATGTTTTATATACAATATATATGGAAAGGTTAACTAAACAAATAAAAAAAAATATATATATACATAAACTATTTTAAACATTTTTAAAAAGACATGCATGTATAATCTTTTCTTATATGTTTTTTCCATAAATAAATTAATAAAATTCCCTGATATTTCCACGTTTCATGAGCGTCAGACACCTAATACTAGCAGAACTACTTATTATGTGTCACACAAGCATCTAGGCGTCTCATATATTGGATTTTTATGGGATTTATATGATATTTGGGAATCTGGAGTTAATCCTATAACATATGTGAGCACTGCTGCCCCCATCAGGACACAACATATAGAATAAAACACTACAAAACATCTGCAAAAACCATTCAGCAACTACATTATTATTATTTATATATGCATAAAATAGAATTTAACTCAGGCGAAGGCATAATCAGAAAGTCACAGTTTGTACTACTTATCGTGCATCTTACGTTTCAACACTAAAGTCATTCATAAAAACAAATTAAAGTGCATGTAATGCACAGCTGAGGTCTTTAACTGGAACTGGTTGCTGCAAAACCATCTCAAACACTTTGATGGTTTTCATTAAACACACAGATGGGTTTCATTTACTAGTACATGCACTTTAGGAAAAAAAACAGCAACGCAGAGCAAAACACAACTTCATGGAAACGCAATGAAACAGACTCTTCTGCATCGAGTATCTATGCTTTGCATTAAAAATAAGATTATAGAATAACTAAAGATAAAAATAGCACATAGGCATGCCTTTCTCTCTGTGTTTGAGTCTGTTATCTGGTTGAACTCGGTGACTGACACGAACACAGAAACTAACGGCTCGCTTCTGATAAGAAAGCAAAATATTCAGCTAAAAGCGTTATGTATGATGATAATACATATCCATATTCAACGTATTTATACGTCAAAAGAAGAATCCCAGCTTGCTAACGTTCCCGTTAAGTTATGAAAACCTAATTTCTGAATATTCTCTGATATTCTAAAAACGCTTTTCGGGATTTCGAACGTTCTGAAACAAATAGTAACATTTAAAAAACGTTATATGAACGTTTCAGAGACTAAAAAATATATAAATAATGTGTTTGGAGGACGTTAAAGTCCAGATCACTCTCGTTACTGAATTAACGTTTATTCATAACTTTAAAATAACCTTTCCAGAACGTTAGCCATTGTCCCTGTTAGCTGGGATAATCTATGTGTGTGTAATATATATATATATATACACACAAAAACAAACCATATCCATGATATAAATGTCCACTAAAATACTATGGCAGCGAAGAAAATGAGGAAAACCCAACTGAATAACCAAAGCGCAACACAAAGGAGGATTATTTAAAAATATCCGTCGGTTATTTATCAAAAGACACACGGGATGGTTGTTTAAAACGAAATGTAGAGAGAAACTGAGGTAATTTTTCCTCAGAATGCGTCGAAGATTGTAAGATTTGTGTATATTTGAGCTCCAGCGGCTCTGAGGGAAAGTTTGGGCTGTGGCGACAGAGACATACAGACTCAATCTGACATCAAACCGCTAATTACCGCAAATAAAGTAACTTTATAAAGTTGATTCGCTCCGTTACGCGACTCTCCGGAGAACTTCAGCCAATATTTTCCGCGTGACTTTCAGCGAATGTCTTTGGGAACAACCGATGGTCTTACCTTGGGATTCTTGAGCCGCTCCGGCGGAGATCACCGAAATAACGGAGGAAAAGAGAAAAGCCGTTAAAAGTCTCCGATCCATGGCGGGAGTCTCGCGAACGCCACCCCGCGCTCCTCTCGCGCTGCGCGCCAAACCGAAATTAGTCCCGTTAGTCTGAGCAGCCGTTAACGTTACACCCCCGTCTGCGTCTCTGGACTAGTTGAACTCAACTGTGTCTGTCCGTTCGTTACCGACTTTAGGACCGCCGCCGAGGAGCGTGACGTCACCGCGACGCAAGCAGAGGGGCGTTTTGTGTGCTGTCGGTCTCCGGTGGAGTTTACCGTGCGCTCCGGTTCTCCGCGTAGAGAGACTTTAACGCGTTTACGGGGATTTTCCTTAAACCAGTTGTGCTGTATTCGAGGATCGAGCCGAACGAACTCGAACTGAGCCGAAGTTTAGTTCGTTGGGAACTGTGTGCACGCGATGCGTAAATACGCAGAGCGTGCGCGTAACGCAACAAATGAACTGCTGTGTGTGTGTGTGTGTGTGTGTGTGTGTGTGTGTGTGTGTGTGCTGTGTGTCTGTCTGTGTGTGTGTGTGTCTGTGTGTTGGTGTGTGTGTGTTGTGTGTGTGTGTGTGTGTGTGTGTGTGTTGTGTTTGTGTGTGTTGTGTGTGTTGTGTGTGTGTGTGTGTGTGTGGTGTATGTGTGTGTGTGGTGTGTGTGTGTGTGTGTTGTTTGTGTGTGTGTGTTGTGTGTGTTGTGTGTGTGTGTTGTGTGTGTGTGTGTGTGTGTGTGTGTGTGTTGTGTGTGTGTGTGGTGTGTGTGTTGTGTGTGTGTCTGTGTGTGTGTGTGTGTGTGTGTTGTGTGTGTGTGTGTGTTGTGTGTGTGTGTCGTGTGTGTGTGTTGTCTGTGTGTGTTGTGTGTGTGTGTGTGTGTTGTGTGTGTGTGTGTGTTTCTGTGTGTGTGTGTGTGTGTGTGTGTGTGTGTGTGTGTGTGTGTGTGTGTGTGTGTGTGTGTGTGTGTGTGTGTGTGTGTTCTGTGTGTGTGTGTGTGTGTGTGTGTGTGTGTGTGTGTGTGTGTGTGTGTGTGTGTGTGTGTGTGTGTGTGTGTGTCTGTCGTGTGTGTGTGTGTGTGTGTGTGTGTGTGTGTGTGTGTGTGTGTGTGTGTGTGTGTGTGTGTGTGTGTGTGTGTGTGTGTGTGTGTGTGTGTGTGTGTGTGTGTGTGTGTCAGTATTGGGGAAACTTTACAGGTTTCGGGTCCGCAAGGGAGCGCCAGAGGGACCGTCCAAAATTATTTCCAGAACAAGTTTAAAAATTGAAAATAAATAATAAATAAATACAATAATTATATAAAATACATAAATATTGATGCAAATAAATCAGATTAAATAATATTTAGAATGAATACATTAGATTCCAAATAATATTTAGACATATTAATAATATTTTTTTTACTATACACTCTTAAAAATAAAGGTTCTTTAATGATACAACTTAGAATATTTAAAAATAATATTTTAAACATATTTATATATTTTTTTATATAGAAAAAAGAGCCATATAAATAAATGTTGCTATAAATTATTCAGATTGAATTAATAATATAACAGTACAGTTCCACGTGGAGTTGAAAAAATGTAATGATGTACTTTAAAATATTTCCAAATAATATTTTATATTTATCATATTAATTTTTCACTAGGGTGGAGTCAGCTAAAATGGGCCACGTTTTGGTAAATGACTTATAATAACATCAAATAAGCTATGCATGAGATCTAATGATATTTTTATCAATTAGCATGGCTCTCTTAAACATATTTATATTTTTTAAACATGAAAAAGTATAATTGTTTTAAAATGATGAGAGTTAGAGTATCAGCAGGTACCTTGTTGAGCAACAGGACAACATTCAGGTAAAATGGGACAGCTGTTCAGGTAAAATGGGACAATATAAAAACAGGTCATTTCGGCTGAAATCATTTTATTTTTAACAGTAAATTGACAATATTGTCTTTAGTGTGCCATAGCAACACCATAAATGTATTTCATTAAATAGAAAGTTGAACGAATGTTTAATTAAACAATGCAATTAGAAATGAACTGATCATGTTGTATAGGTGTGTGTTTCTGTGCATTGGTGTCTTTTGTGTGCGTGTATGTGTGTATGCTTGTCAAATATTTCTCAAGCATTTTGTTAAAGATTAGAACATCTTTGACAATAAAAAATAAATTAAAACACACAAAAGCACTTAAACATTTCCGGTACTTCTTCCTTTCTTTCCCTTTCTCTTCTCTCTTCTTGTCTCTCCTTTCTTTGCTTGTCCTCCTGCCATACTGTCTACAATGCAATTTTTTTATGAAAGATTTTGTATGATACATATCTAGGCCTATAAACCTATTTTACCCTCAGTTTCTGTGTAAAAGTGTGTGTGTGTATGCGGCCCATTTTAGCTGAAAATTGTGGCCCATTTTAGCTTAAATGACCTTTTTCACAAAAATCAATTTTTTATTTTTATAATCTTTTTTTTATTTGAAAGAGCATGTCAAAACATTGTTCATAAACCTTTGCTTTGTTGGTAAGCTTACTTATAATTGCTTTAGTACCCTTATTAGTGATTAATTACATTAACTATGACAAGCTTCATGTAACACTGCATGCCGTAAAAAACTCAGACCAATCTAAATTATTGTTACATGTCAACAAGTGTTGAAGCAACAATGCAAGATCAGTTATTGTGATTTTCTGTAAAATTGAAAGCGATATGACGCTACAACCTCATTTGGCCCATTTTAGCTGACTTCACCCTATACACTCTTAAAACTGGTTCTTTATCTGCATTGATGGTTCCATGAAGAACCTTTAACATCTGTCCATTGGACAAAACGTTCTTTATGGAAAATGGTTCTTCAGATTATTAAAATGTTTTTCACACTACTTAGAAAATGTTTTTTTTAAGAACTGATCATTAAGAGGCTCTTTGGGAATGAATGGATCTTATAGCATCACTGCGAGAAACACCCTCTGGAACCTTTATTTGATATTAATTTGGGTATTTTTGGGACATTATCTCCCGGTTTCACAGACAAGTCTTAAGCCTAGTCCCAGACTAAAATGTAAGCTGTTTCAACTGAAAGAAACTTGCACCGACTGATCTTAAAATATATCAGTGCCTTTGTTTTGTCTCAAGATGTACACCAGTAATGCTTTTTCTAAGCATGTTTATAAAAATGATTTAAATGTCCTAATTAAACTATGGCCTAATCCTGGTTTAGGCTAAGCCCTGTCTATGAAACGGGTCTTTATATAGTAGATGGCTTTTAAGTTTTAGGATGGGTTCATGATCATATTTGTGTTCATCTAAAACACTGAAAAGCCCTGCTTTAAAGGCAATTTGTTCTTTGTTTAATTTTGCATGAAATGAGCCCAATTAATATGTTCAATCCTTTTTTGTTTATTGCTTTTTATGTAGTTTAAATGTTTTTAATCACTATGATATTATGATTCTATATTCTGTTTAATCTAAAGAGAGACTAAATTGGGGTTAGCTGTCATATTTACAGCTACTATTTATCTAAATGCATTTTTTTATCCATTTTGTATTTTAAATTCAGACATAAACTCTGAAATTTTAATTAGAAAAAATTTAATAGTGTCACAATATGAGCCTGCTGCAAGAAGAATGGTTCTGAAGAGTGAAATATCTAAAGTAATGCACAAAAAAAGTATCTGTTTAAAATGAGTTCCAGGTTATTTGATGTGTTATCAAACCCGTGTTCAGCCTGATAGAGGATATAATTCATTAAAGGTGTAAAATTACAACATATAAAACCTGTGACAACTTGCCCCGCCCTGATGTTTATCTACTCCAGAGAAGAGCTCATGACTCCCGTCTGAATGTAGATGTATGTCAGTGTGCTTTCATTGTGTTACTGATATTACACAAACATGATACTTTTGTTTATACGACAGATTCCACAGAGGTTTGACAATTTATGCAACTGCACATTGGACTGGATGTGATATGGCCCTTGGGACAACTAGCCCCGGTGTGTTGTTTGTAGTCTCAGCTGCTGTGTTTGTTGTGTGATGAATCAATAAAGATTAAAGAGGGCAGGATTCCCAAACTCTTCTCATGTAACACATCTGCTCCGATCTGTTTCCAAACATTCGTCCCGGAAATTAACAGACCCTCTGACCCCTGACCTCTGACCCCTACAGCTCAGTGCTGTCCATTCTTCACACACAAACGATGGAATCATCTCTCTTATTCTATTCCTATTTTTAGATGAATGATGAGCAAATAAATCTTATTTTGATATGATTATTTGTATGCAGTTCTGTACAAAAAAATGAATTTGACTTATGTAGGAATTTCATTAAACTCAATTTTGTATTATTTTAGTGTTTTCATGACTTTACTATTTTTTTATATAATGTAGAATATATATTAGTACAATTATTTAAAAAAAAATGTCCAATAAAATAATAATAATTTAAAAATAAATATTTATTTGTAATTTTTATGACAGGGTGAAAAAAACAACAACAATAGAGAAACAGAGACTTAAACAAAATACAGACAAAAGGTGAAATGATGAAAATAATAAATAAATATGTATTTATTAATGCATAAATGTTAAAAAGTAAATGTGCAAATGTGTGTGTATGTATGTGTGTACATATATATATATATATATATAATTAGTTAATATAAAATATCAATTAATTTTGTTTACAAAAAAATAATATAATTATTATAAAATGGTTTCGTTATGTGAAATAAAATATGTTAACTAAAACAAAATATATAATTTTTTTTTTACTTATTTATTTAGTTTTAAATTTATTTATTTAGTTAATATAAAATATCAATTAATTTTGTTCACAAAAAATAATATAATTATTATAAAATAGTTCTGTTGTATGAAATAAAATACGTTAACTAAAACAAAATAAAATATATTTTTTTTAACTTATTTATTTCAGCTAGGCAACATTTCTCATATTAATTTTGTTTATCTTGATGCACTAAAATAACTAAAACTAAAACTGAAATAAAAATTAATAAAAACTATATAGACATATTTTAAAAAAATAATAAAAATGACAAAAACACAACACAATTACTAAAACTAACAAAAAAAAAAATTACAACGGAAAATACAAAAAATATAAACTAATTTAAAAAATTAAAAACTATAATTGTATCTCAATGATATTAAATTAACTCTCAATGCAGATCGAGATTATATAAAATGATGTACTTTACCATTATTCTAACATCTGATAAATGTTTATAATATAGAAGGTGTCTGATCTCTTGTGTGTTTATGTCTCTGTATAGGAAGCATTTCTTTCATAACCTGCTGAGGTTATGCTTGTCTTCTGCTGACCGCAACACTCTCGTTTGTGAAGCTAAAGCACTTTCTCTGTATACGCATGAGCTCTAAACGCTGGACAGAGACTGAGGCAGGTCAGTGTTTCTAAAAGACACAGATGTGTTTATGTGGAGACGTCTGAATATGAACATCAAGATCATTTCTAAGACTCTAAATGATCAAAACTGTCCTGTTTCACACTCAATCTCCTCATGTCTTCTGTCTCTGATAGTTCAGAGTGTTTTATCCAGTAAAAGCTCTTTTAGTGTAATTGTACAAGCGTCCAGCTTCAGTGTCAAATCTTGACTGATTTTGATCAAGTAAACGTCAGAATAACTGCAGTCATATCTCCAGATGAACACTTACTGGACTGAAGCAGCTCAGCTTTACTTGATTCTCCATCAATCATGTTTTAGTCTCAAATCTGATCATCAGGATCTTTTGAGGAGCTTCACTTTCACTGTTCCTCAGCGGAGGAATGATCTTCTGAGGAGCCTTTATTATTCATCTCTCAATCAGCATTGCATTATATGTTATAATCTCATCTTACTGAGACATATTATTGGAGATATAGAGCGACGACTGATATTTAGATCATTTTAGAAAGATGTAAGAAAGATCTCATTGATTTACTTTACAAGCATCAGAATTTCTTCATAGAAAAATCAGCATCTGCAGCAAATTCATATTTTTGCTCAGTTTGGGTCTCTGAATAAAATTGAGCTGTTTTTCCTCCATATTCTCACTATATATATATATCCTTCTTTCTTTCTTTCTTTATTAATTTTTCAGTTTTAGGGTTTTTTTGTACTACAACTTATAGTAAACACAAATTTTAAATGTTGTCTTGGCAACAAACTGAAATAAAATAAAATATAAAAAATCTAAAACTTAGTTTATTTTGTTTTGTTACCAAGGCAACATATCTCACTTCATTTATAAAATAAACATTAAATATCTTTTTGGCCGTATAAATATCAGCATCTGCAGCAAATTCATATTTTTGCTCAGTTTGGGTCTCTGAATAAAATTGAGCTGTTTTTCCTCCATATTCTCACTATATATATATATATCCTTCTTTCTTTCTTTCTTTCTTTCTTTATTAATTTTTCAGTTTTAGGGGTTTTTTTGTACTACAACTTATAGTAAACACAAATTTGAAATGTTGTCTTGGCAACAAACTGAAATAATTTTTTATTTTTTTTTTAATCAAAAACTTAGTTTATTTTGTTTTGTCACCAAGGCAACATATCTCACTTCATTTATCAAATAAACATTAAATATCTTTTTGGCCGTATAAATATCAGCATCTGCACCAAATTGCATATTTTTGTTCATTTTGAGACTCTCAATAAAATTGAGCTGTTTTTTCTCCATATTCTATAAATTCAACAAATACATAAATAAATGTGATACTCAACAACATAAATAAATATTTTTTTAAATCTTCTCTTTTTTTTTCTAAATGTTTAATAAACTGTTCCATTTAAAAAAATAAGGTTTTTCTGACTATTATTTCAAATAAATAAATAAATGAGATACTCAACAACATAAATAAATATATATATATATTTTTTTTTTTTCTAAATGTTTAATAAACTGTTCCATTTTTAAAAAAAAAAAATTTTTTCTGACTATTATTTCAAATAAATAAATAAATGAGATACTCAACAACATAAATATATATATATATATTTTTTTTTTTTTTTTTGTCTAAATGTTTAATAAACTGTTCCACTTAAAAAAAAGACATATTTCATATGTCAGGGTTAATCACATATCTCTTGAATATGTTTGAGAGACTGTATGTTGTCAGAAATGCACTGTAATGTGTTTGATGAGGGTGAAGCAGGACTGATGTGGAGATCTGGAGACTAAAAGCACATTAATGTCTCTATATTTAGTGTCCTGAAGGAGAAGCGAGAGAAGCAGGGTCTGTAAACATTAGAGTTTCATTCAGAACAAACTCATCCGTCTCAGTCGCTCATATTCAGAGCAAACAAACACGGCTTTGAAAAGCTACCAGCTGCGTGCGGGTCTCCGGCCTCAGTTTGTAAAGTTTTCTGTTAAACTAGGTTATTAAATTTAAAGCTGGCACGGTAATTGAGTTTTGGACGTGGAGACCTCAGAGGCAGAAACTCAAGCTCGGTCTGTTCCTCCAAACATCTGCCCTTCTTTGTGTGTGTTTCTGAGCAAACGCTGATGTTTGTGAAGCAGATCTTGTAGATTATATCGACTCACTGAAGTGATAAAGCAACAGGAACAGTCAGATATATATATATAACGTCTGTCGTTTACCTCACAGCGTTTCCTTAACAAGGTCACGACACAAACTCCACAAAATCAACTGTTTGTCTGACATTGACGTTTCTGTTTCACAGCAGATGCATTGACTTCTGGAAATATAAGGAAATGTAAGACAGACTGATAAACATCAAAATACTGAAACAGTATTCTCTGTTTTTTATTTACAGCTTAAAAAATAAAATAATAATTCCACTATATATATGTGTGTGTGTGTGTGTGTGTGTGTGATGGCGGCAGGTTGCAGGCCACTCGCTGGTGCAGGTGAACGCCAAAATGTTGTTTGGTAAAACTAAACAACCACACCCGTTGTAATTGCCATCGTTAATGCAATAGGTGCAGATAAGATGCTTTGCCAACTAGTGTGTGTGTGTGTGTGTGTGTGTGTGTGTGTGTAGTACAAAAAAAATCTATCTGAAAAAATCTGAAAGTATTAAAAGTTTTAGTAATTTTGTTTGTTTTTGTAATTTTTATTAGTTTTCTTTTTTTAATATGCATATATAATTAATTTGTATTCATTTTTTCAGTTGGTTTTAGTTTTTTTGTTTCAGTTATTTTAGTTAAACTAAACAAAAATGCAAAATAAAATAAAATTAAGTTTAATTTTTATATTATACATTTTATATTATTATATATAATTTATATAATATATAATATTTATATATTAATATATATTAATTTAATTTCTTTATTTCAGATAATTTTATTTTGTTTCAAGTAAAAATATGAAAGTACTTGCTTACAATTCATTACAAAGAAACAGTAACACACTGAATTAAATGTGAAATTTTGAAGTAGAAATACTGAAATAGTATTTTCTAGCCAAATGTAATATAGGGGGGGGGGAATTGTAAAAAAAAAATCTTTAAATGTACTTGTTCATTTTCTGCCAAGACATTGGCACAACACACAAACACACACACACACTCACCTACACACACACACACACACACACACACACAAAACAAACACACACACACACACACACACACACACACATACACAGAACACACACACACACACACATACATACACACACACATACACACACACACACACACACGAACACACACACACACAAACACACACACACACACACACACACGAACACACACGCACACACATACATATATATATATATATAAAGAACAAAGAACAAGAAATTGACAAATCTTCACATGCTTGATGTTTTCCAGATGTGTTTGATTATAACAGGCTCTTTGAAATATATTTTACAGCACTTTGTAGAAATAAAGCAGGAAACCTGCAGCTGATTATTACATTATTTCTGTACGTATGGAGCAGAAGCTGTTCAAGGCTGTTGTGCAGATGAGAAAACGTCTCTCACATCTATTCATGGACAGAATGAACGGCCATATCAAGCCTGATTGAAAGTATAGATAGATAGATAGATAGATAGATAGATAGATAGATAGATAGATAGATAGATAGACAGACAGACAGACAGA
>CM041807.1:40245378-40255378 GCA_023376895.1 Aspiorhynchus laticeps
ACCAGCAGCGGTCAATGCTGAGGTCAGTAATGGAGGAGAGTTTGTTCTGTGCTGTTTGTTAGAGATCAGCGTGTCAGAGCCAGAGGAATCGAGTGCTTGTTTAACAGCTCCACACGCTCCTGTGAGCCTTGAACTCGTCTCAATACTCACAACACACCCAACACAAGATTCCTCCAGGACTGACCTTCACCGGCTCCGAGACGCTGCTGTGACCTACGACCCTCTCAACACACTCTCGTCTGAAGATCTGGATTAAACACACAACTCTTACACTTGACTCTATACACACACACTCACACACACAACACACGCACGCATGCACACACACACACACACACACTCACACACACACACTCACACACACACACACACACACACACACACACACACACTCACACACACACACACTCACACACACAACACACACACGCATGCATACACACACACACACACACACACTCACACACACACACACTCACACACACAACACACGCACGCATGCACACACACACACACACACACACTCACACACACACACTCACACACACACACACACACACACTCAGACACACACACTCACACACACAACACACGCACGCATGCACACACACACTCACACACACACACACACTCACACACACACAACCAACACACACACACACACACACACCACACCACACACACACACACACACACACACACAGACACACACACACACTCACACACATACACACACACACACACACACACACAGACACACACACTCACTCACACACACACACACACACACACACACTCACACACAGACACACACACTCACACACACACACACACAGAGACACACACACAAGATCCTTAACAAGAAAATAACAGGCTTGTGTTCACACACACACACACACACACACAAACACACACACACACACACACACACACACACACAACACACAACACACAACACACACACAACAACACCACACGCACACACTACACCACACACACACACACACACACACCACACACACACACACACACACACACACACACTCACACACACACAGACACACACACACACACACGATGCACATAAACCAGACCGAATCTATAGCTTACGCTGTTGTCAATCACTTTTATGAATTCTTCAATAAAACCAGTGTTTATTACTAGTCAGCATTTATTGTGTTGTAAACAGAGTTCGTACCGAACTGAGGCTGTGTTCACAATATCATCTACACTTACTTTGAAACAATTTGCACTCAGAAATTAATAGTAAATTTCACAAATCACTTTGAAAAAGCAGTTTCTGCCTTGATTTCTTAAGTTGAATCAATGGTTCTACAACCATTTCAAATTAAACTGATTTAAAAATGATGTTGTATAATAAAATAAAGTTGATATTGGTTAAATAAACAAAGTTAAATTGGTTAAATTTAAACCAAAGATTGATTAAAAAACAAGTTCTTATTGCTTATTGATCATACTTTTTTGTAATTAACACAAGTAACACAAATAATTAAACATTACATTTTTAAATAGAACGACTGAAATTCTATTTTCTTGTAAAACATACTCCAAAAATTGTATTTACAATTTTGAAAAATAATTTTTATACAGTGTAATAATGTCATTATGTCTATTTTAAATAATATAGTGAATTAAATCAAATAATTTATCTTTTTTTTTGTTTCAGAGTAAATTCAAACACTGAAAAATAAAATGTTGTAGGGTTTACATTAGAATAATTTTCACTCAGAAATTGCAGTAAACTTCACGAACACATTAAATTAAACATGACATTTTTAAGTGAAGACCGAAATAGTTACAACTGTTTTATTTATTTAATTTTTACAGCATACTTGAAACACTAGATTATCAATACAAAACAAGCATTTACAATAAAATAAATAATCTCAAAATGTCTCAATTTATGCTCATATTTGCCAAAATAAAAGTCAATCAAAATGAGATCTCATATTCTCATCAAAACATCTGAACTTCTATTTACATTCATTTTACATGTTATTGTGTTTTTTATTGCTCTCGCTCATTTTAAGACTGAATTGAAATTAATAATGTTTGCAACACAATGTATTTGAATACAAATATCCATGCATTTGTATTACATAAACTAATAAACATAATGTGATATTTGTCAGTCATACATCAATGAAACAGGTCAGTATTGCTAATAATCTCAATGTGTTTTAAATAAACAATAACCAACTTTATATATTTATCATCAATAAATCCAGTTTGTTTCAATCTCATACATTTTAACTGACTTAATATTGTTTGATCCACAGCTAGCCATATTTTAATCATGTTATTAATTGAATAGTTTTTGAAATTAACAGATTTAGGCTGATTTTAAGCTATTTGAATAAATGCATTTTGAAAATATATTTAAATAAAAACAAACATATGCAAATAATAAACTGTCATGATTTATCTGTTGCATTGATGTATGACTGACAAATATGCGTGACATTATGTTTATGTTAAAATAATAGTCATCCAAATTAATGGAAATTTATAGGCAAATACATAAATCCTACATTTAGGCCTAAATATTTTTGCCGGGCATTGTAGCAAAAAAAAAGAAATGTATATATTAGTGCTCCAAAATAAAAGTTTTTGTTTACATAATTTATGTGTGTGTGTTGTGTATATTTATTATGTATATATATATATATATAAATACACACACATGCAGTATATATTTTGAAAATATTTACATCTATTTACATTTATAAATTTATATTCATATAATTTATATTATATATAAATATATTTAATTAAAAAAAAAAAAAATCTTAAATATATACATGCATGTGTGTGTATTCATATATACATCATAAATATACACAGCACACACTCATATAATACGTAAACAAAAACTTTTATTTTGGATGTGATTAATCATTTGACAGCACTAATAAATATATATATATAGTTTTATATATTTAATGTAGCTTTTTATGTTTTTATTTAAATAATATTTTTTTGCAATGTTTTTTAATTTACTATGTATTTATATATATAAAAAATTGCAAAAAATAAATAAATAAAAACATAAAAACTACATTAAATATATAAAACAGCCACTGAGAAATAAACATCTGGGTCACTGTGGATAAAAGAGTATGCTAAATAATTAAAATGCATTTAAAAAAATAAATATTTTTAGCAGTTTTTCACATTTGAATGGTTTTTAGTATATTCTGAATTTATGCTCAAGCCTTTATGAATCTAAACCTGCAGGCGCATGAACTCAGATAGCAGTCAGAATAAAAATAATAGAGTTTTATCTCCTCCGAGAGACCTCGAGAAGTTCAGATTCAGAGCTGCATCTCTCACAGACGGTAAACAAGCCTTCGGCTGATTTTGAAGCGCTTCACGTGGCCTTCAGATAGTTGTAGAGCGCCTGCAGACCTCCGTCCAGAACCTCTTTGATGGGTTTCAGCAGAGGATTGTGTCTGATGTGCAGACCTTTATCCAGCGGATGACAGGCGAGCTTCTCCAGGCGTCTCAGACGATGCATCTCCGCCGGTATGTTCTGGATGTCGTTGAAATCCACGTTGAGGAGCTCCAGCTTGGTCAGACTGCAAAGCATCTTGGGAAGCGAGTGGATGCAGTTTCCCTCAACGATGAGGATCTTCAGGTCGGCCAGCGCTTGGATCTGCTCGGCGATGTTTTCCAGTCTATTACAGGCCAGCTGCAGGAACACCAGGCTCTTCATGGTGTAAACGCAGCCGGGGATGTGTGTGATCTGATTGTGGCTCAGGTTGAGCTTCTTTAACCCGGTGAGGGATGACAGCGACGCAGGGAGACTAGTTAACTGGTTACTGGCCAGACTTAACACTTCCAGTTTGGTGCATGAGCCCAGTTCTTCGGGAACCTCGCTCAAGCGGTTACGATATGCAAAAAGCACCTTTAGGTTTCTCAGCCGACTGATTTCAGGAGGCAAACTAGTGAGCTGGTTTCCCCAAAGATTGAGCACCACTAGATTCTGCAGCGAACCCAAAGACGCCGGAACGGATCGCAATGCATTGAGTGACAGATTGAGCTTCTGTAGCTCTGATATCTCCCATAACTCCTCCGGAGGATCCGTCAGGCCTCGCCGAGCCAGACTGAGCACTTTGTATCCGAAGTGTGTTGTTGTATATTTGCGAATGCGTTCAACCGGAAGGTTTTCGTCTGGACCGGCGCTCTTTCTTCCTGATTGCGTTGTGTCGTCGTCTACAGCGCTTTTGGATTTCTTTCCACCCATTCTTGCTCTTCTTCTCAGCTAGACGCTCTTTAACTAAAGCCTAGAGACACGAAGGACATTCTCAGAGCCGTGTGGCGTCTCATCTTAAACACACGGACGGAAACATATCAGCGTGTCAAACAGCTCTTACTGAGTTTCACCAGTTGTTCCTGTCACTTAAGCGCTGATAACTAACCTTGATTGTGTCCAGAGACGAGGACAGACATTTCTGGGAGTGAAATACGATGGCTTTGCCCTCTCATAACACTCTTGACCCCAAATAAACTCATGCATGGACTACTGTTTATCATAAAGTTAGCCAAAAGTACTTAAACTACTGTATATTAACATGCTTCAACTAAAGACTTTAATACATTACTTAAAATCATAAATAATGTTAACTAGAATAAAATATGAGAAAATATTTTAAATAGTTGCCAAAGTACCATTTCTCATTTGTGTTAAGCTAAAAATTAAAACTAAAATAAAAATAATAAAACATAAAGATATTTTTAAAAAAAAAAATAATAATAATAATTTCAAATTGTTAGTTTGTGTTTAAAAACTAAAAGTAAAATTAAAAAAAAAAAAAAAAAAAAAAAAATAATTTCGAATTTTTGTTAAGTTAATGTTTAAAAATTAAATGTCTATTTATTGTTTATTTTTTATTTAAGTTTTAAAAAACTAAAATTTATTTTAAATGTTTGTTAAGTTGGTTTGAACACTAAAATAAAAATAAAACCTAAATACATTTAAAAAACAACATCTAATTTCTAACTTTTAAGTTTGTTTACAAACTACAACTAAAATATATAAATAATAAATACCAAATAGACATTTAGAAAAACAAAAACTAATTTCTGATTTTTGTTAAGTTTGTTTAAAAACTAAAACTAAAATAAAAAATAATAAAACCTAAACAGATATTTAAAAAAAAAAAATAAATAAATAAAATAATTTAAATTTGTTAGTTTGTGTTTAAAAACTAAAAGTAAAATAAAAATAATAACTAAATAAAAATTTAAAAAACCAAAACTAATTTTGATTTTTTGTTTAAGTTAATGTTTAAAAATGAAATGCCTATTTATTGTTTATGTTTTATTTAAGTTTTAAAAATTCAAAAATTAATTTTAAATGTTTGTTAAGTTGGTTTGAACACTAAAATAAAAATAAAACCTAAATACATTTAAAAAACAACATATAATTTATAACTTTTAAGTTTGTTTACAAACTACAACTAAAATATATAAATAATAAATAACAAATAGACATTTAGAAAAACAAAAACTAATTTCTGATTTTTTTAAGTTTGTTTAAAAACTAAAACTAAAATAAAAAAAATAAAACCTAAACAGATATTTAAAAAAAAAAAAAAATAAAATAATTTAAATTTGTTAGTTTGTGTTTAAAAACTAAAAGTAAAATAAAAATAATAACTAAATAAAAATTTAAAAAACCAAAACTAATTTTGATTTTTTGTTAAGTTAATGTTTAAAAATGAAATGCCTATTTATTGGGTCCCTGTACATTCGTTTTTTGATATAATATTGAAAATAGAAACGAGAAAAAGGCACCATTTTCATTTTTTCAAAACAACGAAAAAACAAGAAATCGCCTTGATTTTCCGTTTTTACATTCATGGGTAGAAAATGGATAAACAGCTTGAATGTTCGATTTCCACGTGTGGGCGGGAATTAAACGCCCCTTTCCACTGATTGGTCAAGCAAGGATCAAATGGTGCCGTCATCATGTCATCTTCAGTTTTGTGCAACATAATAAGAGTCCTCTGCTGTTAAAGCGTTTATTGCAACTCCTGCATTCATCTCCCTCTCATCAAACAACCAGACTAACAAATGGCTTGACACAAACCATACTGGAGCAGTGGCTAGACAGGGCTTACTTCTGTGTAGATTCTAGAATGCAAATATTAGGTGCTTATTGCAGAAATATGTATGTACCTCAGATCTGCAGCCAAATTACCCTTTTAGTCTATTTCTTTGGCACACCGTGCATTTTATTTAGCTGTCCAGTTATCAAAATCTGTGTGGCAAAGCTGCGTGACATTTACATTATAGTGAAGCGCAGACCAGTATCGATTTTAGTGTGAATATAAAGCTATCTTACCATTTTGATTATTATTTCGAGGTTGTTGTTTTTTTCATAGAGAAGTATATATGATACTGTCATTATCTGATGTTACACGTATAAAATGCGTGCTATTTTTATAGAAAAGGGCATTTGTCGAACTTTATAAAATATGTCTGTCACCTTTAATATTAAATTCCTGAATTTAGTCAATATTTGAAAAATATGACATTATCCCCCGGTTTCACAGACAAGGCTTAAGCCTAGTCCTAGACTAAAATGTAAGTCTGAGCTGTTTCAACTGATATAAACCTGCACTGACTGATTTTAAAATATATCAGTGCCTTTGTTTTGTCTCAAGATGCACCCCAGTAATGTTTTTTTCTATGCATGTTTATAAAAAATACTTAAATGTCCTAATTGAACTATGGCCTAATCCTGGCTTAGTCTAAGCCCCATATGTGAAACCGGGCCTATAGGTGTTACCAATTAAATCAGTGCCAACCAAAGCCATCTTTGCACTGTGGCACATAAGTTGCATCTTAAATTTAATTTAGATGTATTTACACAATTAATGCTGCTCAGATGGCAGTATATGCATTAACACAGCAATTGCATTATGGAATGAGATTAATGTTTTAAATAAAAACACGTTGAATAGCCTACAGAAATATGAAATGAGTTACAAAATGAAACAATACGATACTTGAATTATGAAGGTTATATCGCCAGTAGGTGGCAGCAAGTCATTGTGTTGATGAATGAGTCAAAGCCTGCGTCCTAATGTGCACACTATCCATCCTAAATTCTATGTGATATTAGTCATTTTCAATACTATTTAGGGCAGATAGGGTGGATAGTATGCACATTGGGACGCAGGGATAGTCATCAATTCAACCGATTCGTTCAAAATGCTGATTTGTTCAGGAGCAAAGCAAATGGGTCACTGAACCACTCACAAACGATTCATTCAAAGACTTGGATTCATTCAAGAATGAAACGCCTGTGTTTTAAGTCAAATAAAACACACTGTTTTGTGTCTAAAATGAAGTCAATTTATAATCATTATTAATGAAACTGTACTGTCTAAAATAAAAGTTATGACTGCTGCGTATTCACACTAAAATCAATACTGGTCTGCGCTTCACTATAATGTAAATGCATTCGTCCCGTGTTGTCCAGTGCGTCAAGCAGCTTTGCCACACAGATTGGACAGCTAAATAAAATGTGCGGTGTGCCAAAGAAACAGACTAAAACGGTAATGTAGCTGCAGATTCGAGGTACATATTTCTGCAATAAGCACCCAATACTTGCCATAGAGAATCCCCAGCAGAGAACTCTTATTCTGTTGATGACATGATGACGGCACCATTTGATCCTTGCTTGACCAATCAGTGGAAACGGGCGTTTTATCCCCTCCCACACGTGGAAATCGAACATTCAAGCTGTTTATCCATTTTCTACCCATGAATGTAAAAACGAAAGATTAAGATTAATTTTTTGTCCTTTCATGTTTTTGAAAAAACGAAAAACGAAAATGGTGCCATTTCTGTTTTCAATATTAAATCAAAAAACGAATGAACGCAACATACACGGACCGTTTTTTATTTAAGTTTTAATTCTTAAACATTAACTTAACAAATAATTTAGTTTTTTAAATGCCTATTTATTGTTTATGTTTTATTTAAGTTTTAAAAAACTAAAATTTATTTTAAATGTTTGTTAAGTTGGTTTGAACACTAAAATAAAAATAAAACCTAAATACATTTAAAAAACAACATCTAATTTCTAACTTTTAAGTTTGTTTACAAACTACAACTAAAATATATAAATAATAAATACCAAATAGACATTTAGAAAACAAAACAAAAACAAAAACTAATTTCTGATTTTTGTTAAGTTTGTTTAAAAACTAAAACTAAAATAAAAATGAAAAACTAAATACATTAAAAAAATAGTGAAAACAGAAAATACAAACATAAAAATAACTATTTCAAAATATTAATAAACACTATAATGATACTACTAATAACCCTGTCTACTTTCCTATAATACATCTTTATTAGCACACATGGAGATGCTTTGACATAAACAACTGAGTTATTAATAGATCAAACCCTCGACGGACGCTGACCTGCTCGAGCTGTTTATGAATAGAATTTGTTTCTATGCTGAGCTTCATTTCACGTCTGTAAACAAGAGTTTGTCAAACCAGTAGAGAAACCTTCATAGATGCTCTTTACAGCTAAAGTTCAGTTAAAGCTTTACTCATCATTTCTCACCGTATGAAATGCTCACAGATGTGGATTAAAGGCTTATGAATGGTGTCATGGTTCAATATTAAGTGGTATTTGTGGGACATCTGTCGGAGGATCTTGGCCGTGTCTCTTAGCATCTCGCGGCCCGTCGCCAAATAATCAGAAATCTGCAACGTTCCTCCCTGAATAGAAACACACACAGATGGAAATCAGTGCTTTAGAGCAACGCATCCGCTTCAGTAGCAGGTTATTAGAGTTCACTAAAACTCAAACCATAACATATATGATGCCTGAATTGTGTTTTCTGAAACAAAATAAAATATAAAAAATAAACTTATTTTATTTCAGCTAGTTGCCAAGGCAAAATTTATATCAATTTAGTCAAAATAAAACTAATAAATACAAATTAATAAAAATGATATACATGTAGACATATTTAAAAAACAAAAAACTAATAAAAAATATTTAAAAAAATTACTAAAACATTAATTAAAATGGAAAATACAAAGATAAAAACTAATACAAAATATTAATAGAAACTATATAGAAATATTCATTAAAAAATCAATACAAATGACAAAAACAACAAAATTACTAAATTAACTAAAACTAAAATAAAAATGGAAAATATAAAAAAAACATTCAGAATATAAATAGAAACTACATAGAAATATTTATTAAAAAAATAAAATAACAAAACAAAACAAAATTACTAAAACATTAACTAAAACTACAATGGAAAATACAAAGTTAAAATCTAATTCAAAATATTAATAGAAACTATATAGAAATATTTATAAACAATAAATAAAAATGACAAAAAGACAAAACAAAATTACTAAAACTAACTAAAATTAAAATGGAAAATAAAAACTAATTCAGAATATAAAAAGAAACTACATAAAAATATTTAAAATAAAATAAAATGACAAAAACAACAAAATTACTAAACTAACTCAAATTAAAATAAAAGTGGGAAATATAAAAATAAAAACATTCAGAATATAAATAAAAACTACATAGAAATATTTATAAAAAAATAAAATGACAAAAACACAACAAAATTACTAAAACTTTAACTAAAACTAAAATGGAACATACAAAGTTAAAATCTAATTCAAAATATTAATAGAAACTATAGAAATATTTATGAAAAAATCTATAAAAATGACAAAAACAACAAAACTACTAAACTAACTCAAATTAAAATAAAAGTGGGAAATATAAAAATAAAAACATTCAGAATAGGCTATAAATAGAAACTACATAGAAATATTTATACACAATTAAAATGACAAAACACAACAAAATTACTAAAACTTTAACTAAAACTAAAATGGAAAATACAAATAAAAACTTTCAGAATATTAATAAAAACTATGTAAAAAACAAAAACTAATATAAATGACAA
>CM041807.1:40260378-40292878 GCA_023376895.1 Aspiorhynchus laticeps
CTTAGCAACACCATAGCAACCACCCCGTGTACCCTAGCAACACCCTAGCAACCACCCCAGGTACCATAGCAACCGCATAGCAACACCCTAGCAACCACCCCAGGTTCCCTAGCAACCGCATAGCAACACCCTAGCAATCTATCTATCTATCTATCTATAATCTGACTCTATCTATCTATCTATCTATCTATAATCTGACTCTATCTATCTATCTGTCTGTCTATCTATCTATAATCTGACTCTATCTATCTATCTATCTGTCTATCTATCTATCTATCTATAATCTGACTCTATCTATCTATCTATCTATCTATCTATCTATCTATAATCTGACTCTATCTATCTATCTATCTATCTATCTATCTATAATCTGACTCTATCTATCTATCTATCTATCTATCTATCTATCTATCTATCTATAATCTGACTCTATCTATCTATCTATCTATCTATCTATAATCTGACTCTATCTATCTATCTATCTATCTATCTATCTATCTATAATCTGACTCTATCTATCTATCTATCTATCTATCTATCTATAATCTGACTCTATCTATCTATCTATCTATCTATCTATAATCTGACTCTATCTATCTATCTATCTATCTATCTATCTATAATCTGACTCTATCTATCTATCTATCTATCTATCTATCTATCTATCTATAATCTGACTCTATCTATCTATCTATCTATCTATCTATAATCTGACTCTATCTATCTATCTATCTATCTATCTATCTATCTATCTATCTATCTATCTATCTATAATCTGACTCTATCTATCTATCTATCTATCTATCTATCTATCTATCTATCTATAATCTGACTCTATCTATCTATCTATCTATCTATAATCTGACTCTATCTATCTATCTATCTATCTATAATCTGACTCTATCTATCTATCTATCTATCTATCTATCTATCTATCTATCTATCTATCTATCTATAATCTGACTCTATCTATCTATCTATCTATCTATCTGTCTATCTGTCTATCTATCTATCTATCTATAATCTGACTCTATCTATCTATCTATCTATCTATCTATCTATCTATAATCTGACTCTATCTATCTATCTATCTATCTATCTATCTATCTATAATCTGACTCTATCTATCTATCTATCTATCTATCTATCTATCTATCTATAATCTGACTCTATCTATCTATCTATCTATCTATCTATAATCTGACTCTATCTATCTATCTATCTATCTATCTATCTATCTATCTATAATCTGACTCTATCTATCTATCTATCTATCTATCTATCTATAATCTGACTCTATCTATCTATCTATCTATCTATCTATAATCTGACTCTATCTATCTATCTATCTATCTATCTATCTATAATCTGACTCTATCTATCTATCTATCTATCTATCTATCTATCTATAATCTGACTCTATCTATCTATCTATCTATCTATCTATAATCTGACTCTATCTATCTATCTATCTATCTATCTATCTATCTATCTATCTATAATCTGACTCTATCTATCTATCTATCTATCTATCTATCTATCTATCTATCTATCTATCTATCTATCTATAATCTGACTCTATCTATCTATCTATCTATCTATAATCTGACTCTATCTATCTATCTATCTATCTATCTATAATCTGACTCTATCTATCTATCTATCTATCTATCTATCTATCTATCTATCTATCTATCTATAATCTGACTCTATCTATCTATCTATCTATCTATCTATCTATCTATCTATCTATCAAACTTTAAACTTTTAAAACTTTTTTAAACTTCTTAAACTTTTTTAAACTTTTCAAACTCTGGTCCGGCTTTCTCAAGCCAACTTAAAGTTTGTTCACAAACTTTTTTGTCTAGTTATTATTATTATTCTTCTTCTTCTGGACAAAACTTCGGTTCGCTACTCCTCCTAGCCCGTTTGTCACAGACCCATGAATGAGGCGTCAAATCATGCGGCCTATTGAGGAATGGTGTGCTATATCTTTTATAAGCGATCGGGCGTACGATGATCGTACAGGGGGCAAAAAATCGCCCGAAAAATCCCATCGACTTAACATTGCGGCCAACTTTGACGAGTCGTAGCTCAGAGCGAGAATTTCGTAGAAACATGTGAATCACCACATTTGAAGAGGCTATCAAGCTGTGCGAGAACATACCCCGCAATGGGGTATAAGTTGTACCCCTGGGGCACAAGAGCGCCCCAAATTTGCCCATTGACATACTATGGTGAGGGACAGCCCATGAAACAGCACACGTTTTTCCTACTATGGTAATTTACATAGGAATTTTGCATTGAACATAACTCTGCATCACAATATCATAGAGACTTGGGGGTGGGCTCATTTTACTCAGCCAGCCAATCAGACTCTCAGGATCATTATGAAGCTGTGAAACCATGCCCTAGCAACCATTTAGAGCACCCTAGCAACTGATCCCATAGACTGCCATTATAAAAGCCCAGATGGATATCTTTAGATCACAGTGTCATAGAGACATGGGGGTGGGCTCGTTTGACTCGGGCCGCAAGCAGCAAATCATGATTCACCATTGACACTTCCTGGCCATGCCCTAGCAACCACTGTCGATCACCCTAGCAACCCAAACCCAAAGATACATATCTTCAAATCTGAATGTCATAGAGACATGGGGGTTGGTTTATATCATTCATACTGGCAAGCAGCCTTTGGAGTATTATCATTGGCAGCTGCCAAGCCACTCCCTAACAACCAAAGAGAGTACCCTGGCAACCGTCTAGCAAGACCTATATCTTTGCATCAGAATATAGTACAGACATGGGAGTTGGTTCTTTTGACTCATGCTAGCAAACCAGTCTTCAAACATGCTAGTCATGCTAGCAGTGAATAGCTACATGCTAGTAGTCATTAGCTAAGTGCTAATTCAGGCTAATTTAATGCTAAGAACTCTTTAAAACTCCATAGTAACGATCTGTGCAACTAACAACTGCCTAGCAACACCCTAGAAACCACCCCAAGTACCCTAGCAACCAGCGTGGGTACCCTAGCAACGGCCCTAGAAACCACCCCAAGTACCCTAGCAACTGCATAGCAACACCCTAGCAGCCACACCAAGTACCCTAGCAACTGCATAGCAACACCTTAGCAACCATCCTGGGTACCCTAGCAACCCCCTAGCAACCACCCCAAGTACCCTAGCAACCGCTTAGCAACACCCTAGCAACCACATTGCAACACCTTAGCAACCATCCTGGGTACCCTAGCAACCGCCCTAGCAACCACCCCAAGTACCCTAGCAACCGCATAGCAACACCCTAGCAACCACACCAAGTACCCTAGCAACTGCATAGCAACACCTTAGCAACCATCCTGGGTACCCTAGCAACCCCCTAGCAACCACCCCAAGTACCCTAGCAACCGCTTAGCAACACCCTAGCAACCACACCAAGTACCCTAGCAACTGCATAGCAACACCTTAGCAACCATCCTGGGTACCCTAGCAACCCCCTAGCAACCACCCCAAGTACCCTAGCAACCGCTTAGCAACACCCTAGCAACCACCCCAAGTACCCTAGCAACCACATAGCAACACCTTAGCAACCACCCTGGGTACCCAAGCAACCGCCCTAGCAACCACCCTGTGTACCCTAGCAACCGCCCTAGCAACCATCGTAGGTACCCTAGCAACCACCTTGATTACCCTAGCAACCGCATAGCTACACCCTAGCAACCACCCCATGTACCCTAGCAACCACATAGCAGCACCTTAGCAACCATCCTGGGTACCCTAGCAACGGCCCTAGCAACCACTTACAGCACCCTAGCAACCATCTTACAACATTAACAAGCCATATCTAAGGACCAAAACACACTAGAAACATAGGGCTTCGTTATTTTATTTATGACTAGTAAGTAGTCTTTAAATATCACTCAATAAACTCTATAGCCACACCCTAGCAACAATTTACAGTACCCTAGCAACCATACATTCATATAAATAAGCCATATCTCAGCATCAGAACATCATACAGAGATGGGGTTGGGCTCTTTTGACTCGGGTGGGACATCACTCTATAAATATCAACATGGTAAATGTGTACCCACACCATAGCAACCATTTAGAGCACCCTAACAACCGTATAACTATAAAAGGAAGCCACATCTCAGCTCCATAACATCATAGAGACATGCTGGTTGGCTAGAGTGGCGAGTTTTGCCACGCCAAGCACCACTCACATTTTCTTCAGGAAATGTACATTCTAGTTATTATTATTATTCTTCTGAGACTAAATTTCTGACTGCTACTCCTCCTAGAGCTTTAACTCTTCAAACTCCAACCTCAGTCCAGATCTTCAGACTGTTCTGACTCGAGTTGCTATATCTTTTCAGACTGATTAGACTTATGATTTGCATAAAAATGAAGATTAAAACTCATAAAAATCCCATAGACTTACATTGACGGAATGTTCAGATGAGCCAAGACTATTCAAACTCCAACTGTCAAAATTCAAATCTGAACAAACTGAAGCTGATTAGACTCAATCAGACTTCCCTTCTATGAACTATTTCTATCCAATTCAAACTAATATAAGCTTCCACTCTATCTAATTCTATTTCTAATCTATCTAAATCATGCTAGCAACATGCTAATAACTTGCTAATCATGCTAGAAACATGCTAGCGACATGCTAGTAACTTGCTAATCATGCTAACGACATGCTAATCATGCTAGCGACATGCTAGTAACATGCTAATCATGCTAGCAACATGCTAATAACTTGCTAATCATGCTAGAAACATGCTAGCGACATGCTAGTAACTTGCTAATCATGCTAGCGACATGCTAATAACTTGCTAATCATGCTAACGACATGCTAATCATGCTAGAAACATGCTAGCGACATGCTAGTATCATGCTAATCATGCTAGAAACATGCTAGCGACATGCTAATAACTTGCTAATCATGCTAGAAACATGCTAGCGACATGCTAGTAGCATGCTAATCATGCTAGAAACATGCTAGCGACATGCTAGTCACATGCTAATCATGCTAGAGACATGCTAGTAGCATGCTAATCATGCTAGAAACATGCTAATCATGCTAGAAACATGCTACAACCATGCTAGCAACATGCTAGTAACATGCTAATCATGCTAGAAACATGCTAGCGACATGCTAGTCACTTGCTAGTCTTGCTAGCAACATGCTAGTAGCATGCTAATCATGCTAGAAACATGCTAGCAACATGCTAGTCACATGCTAATCATGCTAGAAACATGCTACAACCATGCTAGCAACATGCTAGTAACATGCTAATCATGTTAGAAACATGCTAGCGACATGCTAGTAACTTGCTAATCGTGCTAGAAACATGCTAGCGACATGCTAGTAACATGCTAATCATGCTAGCGACATGCTAATCATGCTAGAAACATGCTAGCGACATGCTAGTATCATGCTAGAAACATGCTAGCGACATGCTAATAACTTGCTAATCATGCTAATCATGCTAACAACATGCTAATCATGCTAGAAACATGCTAGCGACATGCTAGTAACATGCTTATCATGCTAGAAACATGCTAGTAACATGCTAGTAACATGCTAGAAACATGCTAGTGACATGCTAGTAACATGCTAATCATGCTAGCGACACCTTAGCAACACCATAGCAACCACCCCGTGTACCCTAGCAACACCCTAGCAACCACCCCAGGTACCATAGCAACCGCATAGCAACACCCTAGCAACCACCCCAGGTTCCCTAGCAACCGCATAGCAACACCCTAGCAATCTATCTATCTATCTATCTATAATCTGACTCTATCTATCTATCTATCTATCTATAATCTGACTCTATCTATCTATCTGTCTGTCTATCTATCTATAATCTGACTCTATCTATCTATCTGTCTATCTATCTATCTATCTATCTATCTATAATCTGACTCTATCTATCTATCTGTCTATCTATCTATCTATCTATAATCTGACTCTATCTATCTATCTATCTATCTATCTATAATCTGACTCTATCTATCTATCTATCTATCTATAATCTGACTCTATCTATCTATCTGTCTGTCTATCTATCTATAATCTGACTCTATCTATCTATCTGTCTATCTATCTATCTATCTATAATCTGACTCTATCTATCTATCTATCTATCTATCTATCTATCTATAATCTGACTCTATCTATCTATCTATCTATCTATCTATCTATAATCTGACTCTATCTATCTATCTATCTATCTATCTATCTATCTATCTATCTATCTATCTATCTATCTATAATCTGACTCTATCTATCTATCTATCTATCTATCTATAATCTGACTCTATCTATCTATCTATCTATCTATCTATCTATAATCTGACTCTATCTATCTATCTATCTATCTATCTATCTATAATCTGACTCTATCTATCTATCTATCTATCTATCTATCTATAATCTGACTCTATCTATCTATCTATCTATCTATCTATCTATCTATCTATCTATCTATCTATCTATCTATAATCTGACTCTATCTATCTATCTATCTATCTATCTATCTATAATCTGACTCTATCTATCTATCTATCTATCTATCTATAATCTGACTCTATCTATCTATCTATCTATCTATCTATCTATAATCTGACTCTATCTATCTATCTATCTATCTATCTATCTATCTATAATCTGACTCTATCTATCTATCTATCTATCTATCTATAATCTGACTCTATCTATCTATCTATCTATCTATCTATCTATCTATCTATAATCTGACTCTATCTATCTATCTATCTATCTATAATCTGACTCTATCTATCTATCTATCTATCTATAATCTGACTCTATCTATCTATCTATCTATCTATCTATCTATCTATCTATCTATCTATCTATCTATCTATAATCTGACTCTATCTATCTATCTATCTATCTATCTATCTATCTATCTATCTATCAAACTTTAAACTTTTAAAACTTTTTTAAACTTCTTAAACTTTTTTAAACTTTTCAAACTCTGGTCCGGCTTTCTCAAGCCAACTTAAAGTTTGTTCACAAACTTTTTTGTCTAGTTATTATTATTAATCTTCTGAGACTAAATTTGCAATTCTATCTCCTCCTAGAGCTTTAACTCTACAGACTCCAAACTCAGCCCAGATCTTCAGACTGTTCTGACTCGCGTTGCTATATCTTTTCTAACTGATCAAACTTATGATTTTCATAAAAATAGAGATTAAAACTCATAAAAATCCCATAGACTTACATTGACGGAATGTTCAGATGAGCCAAGACTATTCAAACTCCAACTGTCAAAATTCAAATCTGAACAAACTGAAGCCCATTAGACTCAATCAGACTTCCCTTCTATGAACTATTTCTATCCAATTCAAACTAATTTAAGCTTCCACTCTATCTAATTCTATTTCTAATCTATCTAAATCATGCTAGCAACATGCTAGTAACATGCTAATCATGCTTTAAACATGCTAGCAACATGCTAATCATGCTAGAATCATGCTAGCGACATGCTAGTAACATGCTAATCATGCTAGAAACATGCTAGCGACATGCTAGTAACTTGCTAATCATGCTAACGACATGCTAATCATGCTAGAAACATGCTAGCGACATGCTAATAACATGCTAATCATGCTAGAAACATGCTAGCGACATGCTAATAACTTGCTAATCATGCTAGAAACATGCTAGCGACATGCTAGTAACTTGCTAATCATGCTAACAACATGCTAATCATGCTAGAAACATGCTAGCGACATGCTAGTATCATGCTAATCATGCTAGAAACATGCTAGCGACATGCTAATAACTTGTTAATCATGCTAGAAACATGCTAGCGACATGCTAGTCACATGCTAATCATGCTAGAGACATGCTAGTAACATGCTAATAACTTGCTAATCATGCTAGAAACATGCTAGCGACATGCTAGTAGCATGCTAATCATGCTAGAAACATGCTAGCGACATGCTAGTAGCATGCTAATCATGCTAGAAACATGCTAGCAACCACCCTGGGTACCCTAGCAACTGTATAGCAACACCCTAGCAACCACCTTGAGTACCCTAGCAACTCCATAGCAACACCTTAGCAACCACCCCGGGTACCCTAGCAACCACCCTGAGTACCCTAGCAACTGCATAGCAACACCTTAGCAACCACCCCGGGTACCTTAGCAACCGCATAGCAACACCCTAGCAACCACCCCGGGTACCTTAGCAACCACATAACAACACCCTAACAACCACCCCGGGTACCTTAGCAACCGCATAGAGACATCCTAGCAACCACATAGAATACCCTAGCAACCACTCTGAGGTCCGTAGCATCTATCTATCTATCTATCTATCTATCTATCTATCTATCTACAATCTGACTCTATCTATCTATCTATCTATCTATAATCTGACTCTATCTATCTATCTATCTATCTATCTATAATCTGACTCTATCTATCTATCTATCTATCTATCTATCTATAATCTGACTCTATCTATCTATCTATCTATCTATCTATCTATCTATCTATAATCTGACTCTATCTATCTATCTATCTATCTATCTATCTATCTATAATCTGACTCTATCTATCTATCTATCTATCTATCTATAATCTGACTCTATCTATCTATCTATCTATCTATCTATCTATCTATAATCTGACTCTATCTATCTATCTATCTATCTATCTATAATCTAACTCTATCTATCTATCTATAATCTATCTATCTATCTATCTATCTATCTATCTATAATCTGACAGACTGTATTGCCTTAAACTTAAAAAGAATACTTTAAACTTCAAACTATTTCAGACTGAAAACCATCAAACTTAAATTTTTTTTAAACTTTTCAAACTTTTTACAACTTTCTGGTCCGGCTTTCTCAAGCCAACTTAAAGTTTGTCTCGACAAACTTTTCTATCTAGTTACACTCTGATCCTGCTATAATGATGCTTGCAAACAAAAAACATGTTTTTATAGCAGTATGTTCAGCGTAGGACTTTTAGCGTTCATTAGAGACTGTTTTCTTCAGAATGTAAACTACTGTGAATGCAAACACTTTCTGTAAATGTGCACCGTGTGTCTCACCACCAGCTGTTTAGTCTCTGTCAGTGGAGCAGTCATAACATCAGTGTATTTCTCTCAGGGTTGCTAAGCACTGAAACACTAAATATAACAGAAAAACTCTGTCAGAAGAGTCCAGTTTATCAGCCGTCACTGCCCCCTGCTGGACAAACCCTTACACTGAGGTCAGAAGTTTACATCCCCCTTTCAGAATCTGCAAAATGTGAATTATTTTACCAAAATAAGAGGGATCATACAAAATGCATGTTATTGTTTATTTAGTACTGACCTGAATAAGATATTTCACATAAAAGACGTTTACATATAGAGAAAATAATTGTCGAATTTATAAAAATGACCCCGTTCAAAAGTTTACACACCCTTGATTCTTAATACTGTGTTGTAGCTGAATGATCCACAGCTGTGTTTGTTTAGTGATAGTTGTTCATGAGTCTCTTGTTTGTCCTGAACAGTTAAACTATCTGCTGTTCTTCAGAAAAATCCTTCAGCTCCCACAAATTCTTTGGTTTTCCAGCATTTTTGGGGGTTTTAACCCTTTCCAACAATGACTGCATTATTTTGAGATCCATCTTTTCACTCTGAGGACAACTGAGGGACTCATACGCAGCTATTACAGAAGCTTCAAACACTCACTGATGCTCCAGAAGAAAAAACCATGCATTAAGAGCCGGGGCGTGAAAACTTTTGCATTTTGGATTTGAAGATCAGAGTAAATTTAACTTATTTTGTCTTCTGGGAAACATGTAACTATCTTCTGTGGCCTCTGAAGGGCAGTACTAAATTAAAAAAAATATGATATTTAGGCAAAATAAGAAAAATGTACACATCTGCATTATGTTCAAAAGTTTTCACGCCCCGGCTCTTAATGCATGGTTTTTCCTTCTGGAGCATCAGTGAGTGTTTGAAGCTTCTGTAATAGCTGCGTATGAGTCCCTCAGTTGTCCTCAGAGTGAAAAGATGCATCTCAAAATAATGCAGTCATTGTTGGAAAGGGTTAAAACCCCCAAAAATGCTGGAAAACCAAAGAATTTGTGGGAGCTGAAGGATTTTTCTGAAGAACAGCAGATAGTTTAACTGTTCAGAACAAACAAGAGACTCATGAACAACTATCACTAAACAAACACAGCTGTGGATCATTCAGGCAACAACACAGTGTTAAGAATCAAGGGTGTGTAAACTTTTGAACGGAGTCATTTTTATAAATTCAACTATTATTATCTCTTATATGCAAACATCTTTTATGTGAAATATCTTATTCAGGTCAGTACTAAATAAACAATAACATGCATTTTGTATGATCCCTCTTATTTTGGTAAAATAATTCACATTTTGCAGATTCTGAAAGGGGGATGTAAACTTTTGACCTCAACTGTAATCAATATAACACTGGAAATTACAACGGTGGATGAAGTACCGGAAAGCCACACTTAAGTAAAAGTACAGATATCTTACCAGAAAATGACTTTAGTCACCATTTAGAATATTACTTGAATAAAAGTTTTAAATGGGATATTTATTATACTTCAGTATGAAAAGTATATTAAATGCACTTAAGAATTGAAAGTAAAAGAACAAGTAAATGCAACATGGAAAAGGAGCAAATAAATATTAAAAAAATGTTTATTCACAGTTTGAGCAGCAAGTTTGTGTTCAGCTTTAACTCTATTTTCCTTTTTGTATCTTTGTGTAAGAATAAGAGGCGCTTCATCCAGAACTTAGTCTCTTTCATTCCACCATAAGAAAACATTTCTAATCTGCATCTGAAGAGGGTTTTAGATGTATTTACACAGTTTACTGTAGCACAGAGTGGACATGGATGCATTTAACCTGCAAATGCATGAATAATATTGTGTCTAAAGTGCAAGTCACTTAATGCTAACTTTAAACTTGTAAATCAATATTACATTTGTTATCATGCTGATTTCTGGAGAGAAAAAGGCACTCGTGTGATATAGATTAACTATAATATATTATATAAATATAAAAGGCAGTTTTGCTGCCTACAATTTAGAATACCTTCAATTTTGATGATTCTTAATGCATTTTAATAGACTAAATTTAATAAACTATGCTATTTCGCTACATACACCACTGGGAGATTCATAGCTTGACAGTTAATATAGAATAGGAAAGAAATACCACCTTATATTGAAAAAGTGGGCATGGACATATTTAACTTTATTTTTTTATTTTTTTTACTTTTTAACATTTAAGGCCTCCAGTGTCATTCATACTATGCTGTTTTGGTAAAAACAAAAACAAATAAAAAATTAGATATGGGTTAGATATTAATAAATATATAAATAAAATAAAATAAAGTAAAATAATAAATAAATAAATAAAATAAAATAAAATAAAATAAAATAAAATAAAATAAAATAAAATAAATAAATAAATAAATAAATAAATAAATAAATAAATAACATAAATAAATAAATAAATAAAATTAAATAATAAATATTTAATGTAATAATATTTTGAGAATAAAGTCAAACTATGAGAATAAAGTCCAATCAATACAAAAAAAAAAAGTCTTATCAATGCGAGATTAAAGCTAAGTTAAAAGTTAATATTTTGAGGAAAAAAATCACAGTATTCTGAGAAAATGCTTCTATGTGAGAAATGGATGTTATGTGAAGGATTTAGTAAAAATATATTTAGGATAGGATTTAGCAATAATAAATAACTGTATTCTCAAAATATTAAAAATGTTATCTCACAATGCTACAACTTTATTCTCACAATTTTGACTTTATTCTCAAAATATTACAACTTTATTCCCGTAATCTTATTTATTTTTAGGTGGCCCTAAAATGCCGTCATACATTCGCTTCCAGTTATTTTAGCTGTACAAAAACAGTCAGATATGCTGCTTGATATTGCAAACTGGTATGTTATTATACAATTTTAACATATTATCATAGTCATAAACACACTGATTTGTAGCGCAAATAGATTTACCATTTAGTTGAAAATAGCTTGTTCTGCATTGCACAATAAGATGGAGAGTGCCTTTAACTGTATACAACACATGCAAACACAACAGAATCCAGCACATGTCCTTCACAAGTATTAACAAAGAACAACACATAAGTATAAATGATGTTAAAGACACTGTCAAGATGTCTGATATTAGGTGCATTTTCAGGTATGACGGACATAACACTGATGTACGATGTTATCTTTAAAGACAGCAAAACACCACAGACCTTGACGAGGTCCAGCTTGAGCTTCAAGAGTTGATGTGAGGTCAGATCTCGACAGGCCAGCTGCACATCCAGATGGTTTCCAGAAGATGGCAGCAAAACACACACGAAGAACACAAATGTAAAGCTCTGCATCATAAGTCATGCACTTTGAGACAATGTATCATATTCGACTTTCTCGAATGACATTAGTAGAGTTAAACTACAAGATATGACAAGTGAAAATAAAGAAACTATATGTGACCCTGGAGCACAAAACCAGTCATAAGGGTCAGTTTTTCAAAATTGAGATTTATGCATCATCTGAAAGCTGAATAAATAGCTTTCCATTGATGTATGGTTTGTTATGATAGGACAATATTTGAAAATCTGGAATCTGAGGGTGCAAAAAAATCAAAATATTGAGAAAATCACCTTTAAAGTTGTTCAATTGAAGTCTTAGCAATGCATATCACTAATCAAAAATTAAGTTTTGATATATTCACGATAGGAAATTTACTAAATATCTTCATGGAACATGATCTTAATATCCTAATGATTTTTGGCATATAAGAAAAATCAATAATTTTGACTCATACAATGTATTGTTGGTTATTGCTACAAATATACCTGTGTTACTTATGACTGCTTTTGTGCTGCAGGGACACATTTATGCATTTCATGAAGGAAATAAGTGATTGCAAAATTAAGTTAAACATTCAAGGACAGAAACCAATAATAATAGTGATAATATTATTGTATTGCACTAAAAATTGTAACTAACTCATTATTGTTAATAAGTATTCAATCATCATGCATGAGTAAAAGTAAAGATTTCTCAGTAGCTCATGAGAAAAATATAAGTACAACTAGATATGTACGTTTCCTGAAGAAAATGCGAGTGGTGCTTGTCGTGGCAAAACTCAGCACTCGGTTGCTAGGTTGGTTTGAGTGGTTTCTAGGCACTGCTAGGCGGTTGCTAGGGCACTCGGGGCGGTTGCTAGGGCACTCGGGGTGGTTGCTAGGGCACTCGGGGTGGTTGCTAGGGTACCCAGGATGGTTGCTAGGGCCGTTGCTAGGGTACCTAGGGTAGTTGCTAGGGTGTTGCTATGCGGTTGCTAGGCTAAAGAAACTTATTATAAATCTAAAATATCTAAAAAAAATTAAATAAATGCTAAAAACAACAGAAAACATGAATTGTTGAGCAGCAAGACAGCAATGCAACTGCATAACAATACCCTGGCAACCACTCATATTGTCTTTCAGAAAATGTGAAAATATTATTATTTGACTATCACAAAAACAAACTGTTCTAAAGCAGAGAAGTTGTTGCATTAACAAATCTTAGCGCACATAACTTCAGCTTTTCACACCGTTCATAATTATTGAGCCAATATGAATTATTTAATAAACACAGACTAAAAATGACTGGAACAACTTCTGATCAGACTGTAAAAAAAAGAGATACATTTCGGCTTGTCATAGATTCAGATAATTTGTTAAATTAAAAGGTTAGTTCACCCTAAAATTAACATTAGCCCATGGTTTACTCACCCTCAAGGCATCCTAGATGTATATGACTTTCTTCGTTCAGACGAAGCTCTTCCAAGCTTTATAATGGCAGTGAATGGGTGTTTTTGTTCAATAGTTCAAAAGAAGTCCAATAAAGTGCATCCATCCATAATAAAACATGCCTTAGGGGCTGTTCACGTCGCGCCTAAAAACGCGTGGAAAACGCTAGACGCGTCGCTTTCTTCTTTTCGAAGGCGTCTGCCATTGCTAAGCAACCATGAACTGCGCTCTCCTTGAAGACGTGGAAGTTTCAGCAAAGAATAAAATGGATTTCCGGCACTAAAAATCGATTGCAGTAGCTCTGCTACTATATTTATTTAAAAATGACTATCCACGTACAGCTATGATCAGCTGTTCCTTCATCTCGGCTGAGCTTTCAATGTTGTTACGTGAAAGGACGAAGCTGATTGGTTGGTTCTTGTCACATGACCTGCTGTGCGCTTGCGGCATCACTGAAAAAAATGATTCATTGAATTTACTCAATTTTTTTAAGGTAAGTGGTTGCAATCAATTTATTTTAGCTACATTTAAATAAACAAATTTAGTTTACTAACTTTCAACTAAATTAGTTTATTTAAATGTAGCTAAAATAAATTGATTGCAACCACTTACCTTAAAAAAATTGAGTAAATTCAATTAATCATTTTTTTTCAGTGCATTCTGAAAAGTTGAGATGTTTTTATCTCGATGCGGCGCGGACGCGCCTGGAAAAAACGAGCGCGTCGCACCGCGACCGCGTCGCTTCCATTATGAGCGCGCATACCGCGCGTCTACATTTGAAATAACGAACTTGAGCTCGCAAAAGACGCGATATGTGAATGGCCCCTTACCAGGGGCGTAACCACCATAGACATTGAGGGGGACAAGTCCCCCCCAATAATTAGAAATGGCCAAATGCCCCCCCCAATATTTGAAATTCTTGCACTCATCTGCTGTCCTCCGTTACGCAGCGCTCTTGTCAGGATGACAAAAAAAAGCTTTAAAAGTAACATTTTCAGTCTGCTCTGCCTCAGCCGGCTAACAGCGCTCGTCAATGTCAAAATAATTGAACTGGCCAATCAAATCAAAGTAGGCGGGGTTTAGCGTTCACAGATGCTGAGCGCGCCGCGAAAGATTGAAAACACTGAAAGAGAGCGAGGTGAGATGAAGCTGCAAATCAATTAATGTTTAGTCAAATGTTAAATGACCGACAATTATATTCAGTGAAGCAATTACTTGAGAGAAAGAGAGAGATGTGCGTGTGTTAATCATCTGCATCTGTTTGTCTGTCCCTAAAAACAATGAAACTGTCAATTTAGTCCTACTTCAAAAACACGTCGTTGCTGAGAAATATAATAGATTCAGTATGGAAACTATTTTATTACAATAAAAGTCGCGGGGTAGTGTTGACAAGTCTCTGTGTGCGAGTAATAATGTGTGTGCGTGCGTCAATTAAAGCATATATATATATATATATATATATATATACAAAAATTGGTCCCCCCCAATGTTCAAGACATGGTTACGGCCTTGCCCCTTACACAGCTCCAGGGGTGAATAAAGGCCTCCTGTAGTGCGTTTTTGTAAGAAAAATATCCATATTTAAAATGTTATGAACAGTTTTCTCTAACTTCCGCTAATTGTCGTTATGCAGAAGCTAGAGCTGGGCAATTTTTCAGATTAATTCAAATTTAATGTTTTGCGAATTTAATGTCTCTCATGAACGCACGTACGATAGTTAGCGGAAACTAGTGTTTATAATGTTAAATAAGGATATTTGTCTTACAAAAACGCATTGATTCACTACAGGAGGCCCCGGAGCCGTGGCACTTTTAATTATGGATGGATGCACTTTATTGGACTTCTTTTGAACTGTTGAACGAAAACACCCATTCACTGCCATTATAAAGCTCGGAAGAGCCAGGACATTTTTTTATATAACTCCGATTAGATTCGTCTGAAAGAAGAAAGTCATATACACCAAGAATGCCTTGAGGGTGAGTAAATCATGGGCTAATTTTAATTTTTAGGTGAACTATCACTTTAATTCATCTTCAGATTCAATAAAACGAATTGATGATAGGATTCGCCATCACTGACTCCTATGCATTTTCCGCAGCAGCTTTTCTCGCAGTTTGCAGTCGCAAATGTAACGCAACGGCCTGAAAAATGTAATTATAGTGTAATTATAAAGATTTATACACCATTAAAGTATAAAAAAGTACAATAACAACGGAAGTTTTTGACAGCAAAGTGGATGCATGCGTACATTTTCTGATATTAACAACAACAACCTCTGTAAACAAAAATTAACACCTAATTTATATATTGTTAAGTACTTGGAGTAATTCATCTAGATATTTTTCATAATAATCTGCTGAGTGATTTTTAGCGCGTGTTGCTATGGAGTTTAGCGCGCGTTGCTATGGAGTTTAGCGGGCGTTGCTATGGAGTTTAGCGCGCGTTGCTATGGAGTTGCTATAGCGTCAAGGTCTGACTGGATTTCCCGCCGCCGCTTTTTTAAGCGGTTTAACGGTTCTTGAGGTAAATTGTTTACTCTACGATCTCAAGATAGGTGTGGGATATTTTTTTAGTATATATCCATGGGATTGTTAGCAGATGAAAATTGTAAGTCTGGTCGCTTAGCGCAGTTCTCCTCAGGAGATCGTTTGAGGGACGCACTGAAGTTTTGGGCGGAAAGTAACGAGCGATAATGACTTATCTAACATGATAATGAAACGTCACAAAAAACGCTAAAAGTGTACTGTAAAACTGTAACTGTAAGGTAAATTAAACCAAAATGACCGTCTCATGAGCACATGGTACATTCCAGCGGGACTCCCCCCCCCTTCGTCTGAACTCATGGAACATTCCAGCGGGGCTCAGTGTAGCGGGACTCTGAATGAAAGAGACTGGAGTGTGAACGAGAGAAAGAACCGATGGACATCTACACAAAACTCTGAAGATTTCAACACGATTTCAGCTTCATTAAGTAGATTATTAGTTGAGTTATTGTAGAGAGACTGATGATGATGAAGATGCTGTGGCCGTTTGCAGTGATTTTCTCCTCACTGGTTTGTGTGGAGGCTCAGCAGAGAGGTGAGATCAAATAAACAAACACAAATATGTCCTCAAACTAGTGTTTTTGTTGAGATAAAACTGTAAATGGTGATTAAAAGTAGAAGAAGATATTTAAAATATAAGATTTTAGATTAGAACATCAGCATAAAATACAATACTCTGCTCGTTTTATGCATTTACTCCGTATAATTACGTTAAATGTTGTATTTATTCAGATATACTGCATGAGATTCTTTATAAAATGTATTTAAAAAATCCTTACAGAAAGTACTTTGTAGTTACCATGGTAAATCAATGGTACTGATGCATGAAATTTCCAGAAAACATGCCCAAAAAATGAGGTACATGTGCAAAACATGGTAGAAATATAATTCAGTTTTGTTAGTGATAGTAAAAGTTACAGGAATGTGATTGTAATGCCATCCAAATCTATATTTTGCTTATTTTATAGACACTTCTAATAAATGAGTAATGAATTAAACATTTATCAGGGATTAGCTTGTCTTAAAGGGACAGTTCACCCAAAAATATAAAAATCCTGTCATCATTTACTCTTCCTCAAGTTGTTTAAAACATGTATTAGTTTCTTTTTTCTGTTGAACACAAAAGAAGATATTTTGAAGAATGTTGGGAGCCAAACAGTTGACGGTAGCCATTGACTTCAATAGTTTTTTTACTTATACTATGGAAGTCAATGGGTACCAGCATCTGTTTGGTTACCAACGTTCTTCATTATCCCTGTAAGTGTTAAATAGTTACTTTAGCACGCAAAAATATTTTTTTTTACTTGCAGATGCTTCATATGATCTAATTACATTAACATAAAGCAAATATCACATGACCGGGGGTTTCAGATGTGATGCTGATAGTATTTGCATAGATAGTATAGCATTTGCCACATTAACGAGGTTTCTCACCCGCAGGTTTGTTTAACACATGAGGTCAGGAAGTTTTAATGTAGTTTTAGCTGTGACCCATAAAAGCAGCGAGTGTCTGTTTACACCTCAGTCCTGTGAAGAGAACAGGAAGCTGAAATGTTATAGGCTGAACTTTCATCTTAGCTGTGTGTGTGTGTGTGTGTGAGTGAGTGTGTGTGTGTTTGTGTGTGTGTGAGTGTGTGTGTGTGAGCGTGTGTGTGAGCGAGTGTGTTTGTGTTTGTGTGTGTGTGAGCGAGTGTGTTTGTGTGTGTGTGTAAGCGAGTGTGTGTGAGTGAGTGAGTGAGTGTGTTTGTTTGTGTGTGTGTGTGTGTGAGTGTTTATTTGTGTGTGAGTGTGTGCGAGAGTGTGTGTGAGTGTGTGTGTGTGAGCGAGTGTGTGTGTGTGTGTGAGTGTTTGTTTGTGTGTGAGCGAGTGTGTGTGAGTGAGTGTGTGTGTGTTTGTGTGTGTGTGAGCGTGTGTGTGAGCGAGTGTGTTTGTGTGTGTGTGTGTGTGTGAGCGAGTGTGTGTGAGTGAGTGAGTGTGTTTGTTTGTGTGTGTGTGTGTGTGTGTGTGAGCGAGTGTGTGTGTGTGTGTGTGTGTGTGTGTGTGTGAGAGAGTGTGTGTGAGTGAGTGTGTTTGTTTGTGTGTGAGGGAGTGTGAGTGTGTGTGAGAGTGTGTGTGTGTGAGCGAGTGTGTTTGTGTGTGTGTGTGAGAGAGTGTGTGTGAGTGAGTGTGTTTGTTTGTGTGTGTGTGTGTGTGTGTGAGCGAGTGTGTGTGAGTGAGTGAGTGTGTTTGTTTGTGTGTGTGTGTGTGTGTGTGTGTGAGCGAGTGTGTGTGAGTGAGTGTGTTTGTTTGTGTGTGAGGGAGTGTGAGTTTGTGTGAGAGTGTGTGTGAGTGTGTGTGTGTGAGCGAGTGTGTGTGTGTGTGTGTGTGTGAGAGAGTGTGTGTGAGTGAGTGTGTTTGTTTGTGTGTGAGGGAGTGTGAGTTTGTGTGAGAGTGTGTGTGAGTGTGTGTGTGTGAGCGAGTGTGTTTGTGTGTGAGTGTGTGTGTGTGTGAGAGAGTGTGAGTGAGTGAGTGAGTGTGTTTGTTTGTGTGTGAGGGAGTGAGAGTGTGTGTGAGTGTGTGTGTGTGAGCGAGTGTGTTTGTGTGTGAGTGTGTGTGTGTGTTCTTTGTGTTTATTCCAGCTGAATGTATGTGAATGAGCGCGGGTCACATGAGAGCTCTGTACCGCTCCAGTAACGGATAATCCTGGATATTTAGTCCTAGTTGGTTAGTTAACTGAACATAAAAGCCTCTCAGTGTGACGTTTTCTCATGAATAACGTGTGGCCGTTTGTGTTTTATAAACTTTGATGGACTTTCAGTTCCTGAGCAGATCAGGTGATGAAAGGGAATAATTTCACACTACAGGGAATTACACTATTATATATATATATATATATATATATATATATATGAAGAGTTAATTTGCAAAAACAGATAACTCCATTTTTTACAATTTTCAAAAATCATGTTTTTTCATTGTGCATTGCAGTTAATCTCAATCAAACTCCAGTTGGGTTATTTTGATTAGGTTAAAAAATAACTAAAAAATACAGCTAACTAACACAATAAAAATATGATAACATAATAAAAAACGTGATTTTTGAGAATTGTTATATTGTTATTGTTATAATTGATAAATAAACTCTCATATGTATATATAGATAGATAGATAGATGTAGATATAAATTTATGGACGTATAAATGTTATTCAATTATAAAACAGATGTATTAAAACATAATATATATATATATTTTTTTTTTATTTTTTTTTTTTTATTCACTGTATTTATGTATTTATGGATGAATACATTTATTAAAAATAAATTACAAAATGTATATGTAATAAATATAAATTATAAAATATATTGTAATGCATTCATTGAAGATATGGTGAGGAAACAATTTTGACTAAGAAATTCCTAATAGCCTAAATTTCACAAATAATTACAAAGAAATGGCAAGTAACACGTTGAATTAAACATGATATTTTAAAGTAGAAAGACTAAGAGTATTTTCTTGTAAAACATGCTCCAATAATCTTCAGTGTAAATGTAATATATTTAGTCTCAAAGCAGCATCTGTAGCTCCAGATGTCTTTATCAGCTTCATCCGTCTGTAAGTGTTTTATCTCCAATCAGCCGTTTATCTCTGAAGGCGTTTCACACTGAATTGACTGAATCACATTGTGAGGCTCTTATCAGCTCCACTTACATCTGATTACAGTCTGTTCAGATGCAAATTCAGCCGATCTTCTCGTCTGTCCTGAGCTTCTTCATCCAGACGCTCCGCTGATCTCATCAGCAATGCATGCAGAACTTATCTGGGATTCATTTTCTGGAGATGTTTTACCTCCCATCCTCGTTCTGTGATGAGGGTTAATCCTCACAGATGTCTTTTAATCATCTCACACATCTACTTTGATTTAACCTGAACTCTTCAGAGCTCTTTCACCTTCAAAAATAGTCTTAAATCCAATGAAAAACTGAACTATTCCCTTATTTGCAGTGTTTAGGTTTTCGGCTTTGGGGGGGTGGGTGCCGTTTTTTCCGTTTTAATTTTTCTGGATTAATTTTTAATGGCTAAATTAAATTTTATTAATCAAAAAGAACGTCTAGCTAATTAAAATCATGAAACTTGAACAATTTAACATCAATTTATTAAAAGTTTAACAAAAATTACATGTTTAGGGCCCTATGAAATTTTCATTTTTTTCCAACCTTATGTTTTATTGTTACCAAAATCTGTGTTTTGCATGTCTAATTATTTGAAAGCATAAAAACAAGTTTTTCTTACAATAGCCCTATGATTTTTTCCCTCAGAAATTCTGTTGTGTATTGCAATTTTTAAGGCATAAAACATTAATTTAATTTAACTTTTAATTAATGAAAATTAAACAAATTGTATTTTTGGGAAAATAAAGGGGATTTAATATTACAATTAGAAATATTGCATGATTATACCGTAAAAATAAGGTTTTAATAATTTTAGTAGTAACCTATTACATACATTCTACTGAACAATAGTAATGTATTTCTGCCGCAATGACTTCAAGATAAACCAGACTTTTATTTTGACGGGTTGCCGTGAATACCTTTACATTACATTTCTGTGTGTATATGATCAGAATCAGAATGAGCTTTATTGGCCAGGTATGTTTACACATATGATATGAGGATAGTTTTACTCAAATGAAACAGTCAAATGCTCATGAAGTGACTCTCAGCAGTTCTGGAGATGTTCATGTATTTATGTCCTCATTTAGTGAGACGGCAGACGTTAATATCACCGGAAGCATCACGGGTAAACATAGTAAACGTCTCCGCCATTCATAGAGACACGCAGAATTAATATTTCGTCTTTTTGCAGCTTAATATTTACAAATACGAGTGGGAGTGTGCTCACTTGTGTGTGTGTGTGTGTACTTTTGTGTATGTATACGTTTGTGTGTGTGCATACATACGTTTGTGTGTGTGTACGTCTGTGTGTGTGTGTACGTTTGTGTGTGTGCATACATACGTTTGTGTGTGTGTACGTTTGTGTGTGTACGTTTGTGTGTGTGTGTGTGTGTGCACGTTTGTGTGTGTGTGTGTGTGTATACGCTTGTGTGTGTGTGTGTGTACGTTTGTGTGTGTGTGTGTGCATACGTTTGTGTGTGTGTGTGTGTGTGTACGCTTGTGTGTGTGTGTGCACGTTTGTGTGTGTGTGTATACGCTTGTGTGTGTGTGTGTGTGCATACATACGTTTGTGTGTGTGTGTGTGTATACGCTTGTGTGTGTGTGTGCACATTTGTGTGTGTGTGTATTAGAGCTGCACGATTCTGGATAAATTGAGAATCACGATTTTTTTTTCTCAAATAGAGATCACGATTCTCCCACGATTCTGAACTAAACAAAATAATGTGTGACAAAATATTAATTGCTGCAGTCTATTTAAAAGTGTTTAATTTAAATGAATTATTAAACATTTTAATATATAATACAGTATGGCCAGGTTTCACAGACGGGGCTTAGACTAAGCCAGGATTAGATCATAGTTCAATTAAGACATTTAAGTAATTTTTATAAACATGCTTAGAAACAAACATCACTGGGGTGCATCTTGAGACAAAACAAAGGCACTGATATATTTTAAGATCAGTCAATGTGAGTTTCTTTCAGTTGAAACGGCTCAGATTTACATTTTTGTCTAGGACTAGGCTTAAGCCTTGTCTGTGAAACCCGGGGTATATGTATTTAAAATATAGTGTATTTAATACACCAACTTTTAGAATTAAAATGATGAAAAATTGGTTTGTATTAATGATTCAATGACTCACTCATACCTCACTTGTTTCATTAATGGATGAATCAGTGTTTTTGAACGAATCTCGAATGAATGATTCAATAACAAATACATTTTTTAACAGTCACTTGTCGCCACCTAGTGGAGAAATGATGCAAGCGACACAAACGTTATTTGAAGCGCCAGTTGCTTTCAAAAGATGAGTGGCTCTATTTTGATCGCTACCATAGACATCAATGTTTGTAGCCGAACTATAAACTTTTATCCCAGTATTTCTATGAATGACTGTAAGACAGAAATAATACTGTGTAGTTGAAAAGACTGTTTGTGAAGCTTTTTCTTACCTAAACATGTTAACCGTCTGCTCTCTGGATCAGCAGAATGCAGATTTGAATGTTCCGGAATGATTTTTTCAAAGTTTTAATAGACACGGGCGAATCGTTGTCATTCAGAAATTAGATCGTGTGGGTATTTGAATCGAGATCGCGATCTTTTAACGATTAATTGTGCAGCTCTAGTGTGTATACGCTTGTGTGTGTGTGTGTGTGTGCATACATACGTTTGTGTGTGTGTGTGTGTGTGTGTGTACATTTGTGTGTATGTGTGTGTGTACGTTTGTGTGTGTGTGTGTGCATACGTTTGTGTGTGTGCGCATCAGGGCGATACAGAAAGCATGACTATGTAAAGTAGAGACCGAAATGACATGCCGACGTGTAAATAAGATAAATAACATAAGGCTGTTTAGTTTGTTTAATAAAAGAACAAGGTATTGATCTGTTCTATAGGAAAGGTAACTTTAAATGACTTCTGTTGTGATCTGGCACTATAGAGAAAATTAAATAAAATTAACTTAACTATCAAGGGGGGTGGGGGGTGCCGTTGGGGGGGCGGGCCGCCCCCCTAAAATAATGGTAGGGGAGACACTGATTTGTTTGCTTGTTTTCCAAACCTGCTGACTGAAAGCCACCCAGAAAGAGTGGTTTGGGTCTGAGACGTCAATCACGATGAGCTGCTGTTGTGTAAACGCACAGTAAACTCTGACCCCCGCTTTCACACCAAACGAGGCCGTAAGCTGCTCTCAGACGCTGAAGAAGCAGAGCAATTATCTTGTCGTCTTCTTCAGCTAAAACATGTCCCTCTAAAGCTTACGGGTAAATCTGACCTCCGTGTGGAGAGTTAAAGCTAATGTGGTCTGCTCTGAAAAACAGTGGTGTGGGATTTATTCTGAAACCGATTTCACTCAGAAATTACTTGTGAATAATTACAGAGAAACTGCAAATAATGCATTGAATTAAACGTGCAATTTTGAAGTCGAAAGATTTAAATTGCATTTCCAATAAAACACTCCAATAATCTTCCAGTATACCAAAAAAAAAAATATATATATATATATATGTCAAGCCAAAATTAATTTAGACACCAGATATAATTTTTGATATTTTTTACTAGTGGGTGCAGGACACTATAGTTCATTTATGTAAGTGAGGATAGCAAAATAAAGTGAACTGTGACAATAAATTTGGGATTAAAAATGATTCAGACACTTTGACCTGATCATGTTTTGCTGTAGTGTTTTTCTTTAATTGCTAAAGTGTTGTTTTTACACACAGACTGAACTAAATGAAGCATTGCTTGGTAATTGGAGCTAAATTGGTTTTATCTAATTGTGTTCTTAACTTTAACATCTGACAGCTATTCAACCCAATTCATTACATACCTTTCTATCAAAGTTATCTGATATTATCAAGATCAATTTGTTCTGACACGGTTTCTTCTCATATTTTATACCATTTTCTAAACTATAGCGAATAAACTGTGAGAAATGTCGAAGGTGTCTGAATATATTTTAGTTGTAGCATCGTTTAACCATTAAAGTGCATCAGAAGTCAATCTACTCATATAGTGTTATAAACATCTAATTTATTTCCTTAAACTCAATTTAGACATTTTCTTAATGGGATCAATGCATTTAGCTGAATGAAGATGTTGAGAAGTGTGTTTGTTTGAAAGTGTTTTCTCAATGATTGAGTCTCAGTGTGATTCGAGGCGTCTGTGACATGCAAACGCAGCCAGATGTGCCGCAGCAGCTGCATAATGACTTCAGTCATCAGAGTGTGTTTATCTGCAGAGCGTTTGAAGTGTGTGTGTGAGCTCCGCTGGAGTCCTTTTAGACCTCAGAGACCGTCTGAAGCACGTCTGCTGCTCCAGTGTGACTCCAGCTGCTTTAACTGAGATTTACATTTAATGTAAATGTACATAGGACACATGCACATTCACAGTTCTGTCTATGGACATTTTTCTTTCTGTATATTTTTATTATTTATTACTATTGTTATTCTTAATTATTGCCTATTCTCTTCATTATTAGTGTTCTTTATTACCTTAATTATATGTTGTCTCTGTTTGCACTGTTGTCTGTTTGTATTTGATATTGTTTCTATACTGGAAGCTCCTAACACCAAGACAAACACACTTGGCAATAAAGCTCTTTCTGATTCTGATTTACATTTATGCATTTGGCAGACGCTTTTATCCAACGCGACTTACAGTGTATTCAGGCTATACATTTATTTATTTTTTTATCAGTATGTGATAAAAAATATTCATTCAAAATATTGATATTCATTATTAGTGGAGTTTGTCAGTCAGATACTATTGTAACTTTAATTAAAAATATTTTGAATTAGTTTTTGTATAGGCTATCTGTTTCATATTATTTTAAAGTTTTAGTATTTAGACCATTTGTATTTTATAAGTCATTGTTTATTAGTAATTGTTTTACTAGTCTGTAGTTAATTTATACATTTTTAGATTTTCAGTCATCAACCTTAACCAAATTACGATACATCATTGTATCTACACGTTTTTTTATATATACTTTTGTATTAGCGATCTTCAAAAGTTTAAGTTCTGTAGTCATTTTAGTGTGCTTCGTTATTCATTATGCTTCGAAGTAATCATGGTTTTTATTAATCTGCTAATTTTATTGTCAACTTAAACTAAATTAGATCATTACAATGGCGATTTGTGTATGTTATGATTATGGTTTTTGAATATATATCATACATTGGATCTCAAGTGTTCGTGTTTATCTGCTATTCCAATTTTTTTATTTAGGCAAAGTTCTCATCAGTGTTTTTCGTTTGTTGTTGTCACTGTAGTTTAACACAGATGACGTCAAGCGTTTCTTCCATTCTAGACACTTAAACTAATAATTTATGTAAAGTACTTAGAACATGACTTTTACTAGTTCTGTTAGGCTTCTTTGTTCGATATTATTATTTAAAGTTTTAGTTTTTAAACTAGTCTCTTATTATTAGTGAATTGCTTTAAAATAGTAGTTGTTTATTGCAGATTTTGTTTCGTTTGAATTGTTGTACTCCGTAACTGGAGTCCTTATTATACCTAAGAAAACACAGAATATAAGCACTTTCTGTATTCAGTTTTACTATTTTCATTTTAGTTAGTTTTTCAATGTCAGTGATACTATTGTATATTTTTATATATTTTAAATATTTTAATTTGTTTTTTTAGTATTTAGCAAATACATTAGATACTATTAATTATGAAATACTATTAATAGTTTTTGTTATATTTTCATATTTTTTTAGTATGTTTTAGTCATTTTGTGTTTTTAGTTATTTTTAGTATTTTTTGTATGTATGTTTTATTAATTATTAGTTTTATTTTTTTATTTTAGTACGATCAACTTAAACTAAATTAGATACTATTAAAGTTTGAGAATACTATTAAGTTTTTTAATACTTTGGATTTGTTTTTATTTTGTATTTTTGTTTTAATTTTAGTGAACGTTGTAGTAAGTTTTGTTGTGCTTTTTTTATTTAAAAAAAAATCTTTATAGTTTTTATTAATTTTATTTATTTTTAGTTTTAGTTACTTTAGTACTTCAACTTTAAACGCGAAAATGAGAAATGTTACTTTGGTAACTAGCTAAAATAATTTTTAATACTTTATAGCACAAAAATGTGTTTTTTTATGTTAGTTTTAGTAGTTTTAGATCCTAAAGTGTATCCTATAATAACAATAAATATTAAAGTATAGTAAATAATTAACTAAATTAGTTTACATATTAAAGTGTAAAATATATTTGTAGTTAAAAATTCGGCACTGTTTTCATCTATAAGCCATTTGACTTTGACTCAAGGGAAGATGATCTTGTATTTGTTCAAAACTCTCTTTGAGCTCTATTTTGTCAGTAATGTGCTTATCTCTTACACCAAAGGAAGCTTATGATCAGTTTCCATATTTGTGTTTCCACATCTCATTTGAGTTTGTGTTTCAGAAAGTAAAGATGATATGCTCTTCAATCTTTTATTAAAGCAGCTTTGTCTTGTTCCAGTTGTTTCTGTCCTGAACTGGCAGAAGCAAATCACAGAACCCATGTGGCGATGGATTCGATTGATGTACTGTTAAATGGTGGATGCAGTTCCAATGACTTTTATTAACAGCTCTTCATTGTGTTCAGGATCTGTTGATGCTAACTGCCAGCAATCCCGAAAGTAACCAGATTCGATTGTAAAGGAACACTTCCACTATGTACTGGTAAATGGTATTTGTATTTCCCGGTTAAACGTAGATTTCCGTTTTAATCCTTCAGTGTCTGGTCTGTAGATTTTAGCTAACTTAGCTAGAATCATTGAATTGTAGACCGTTAGATTTAAAAAACCAACTAAGTTTTGATAATTTCTCATTTTATAGCTTCCTTCGTAGTTACATCAGTACTAGACTTTACGCGAAAATGAAAATTTGATTTTCGTTACCAGCCCTGAAATAGTCTGGCTATAGCACTAGTTTAGCTGTAGCTTTTAGCATATCATTAACTATTACCTGCTGAGGATCTCGCTATATAACTAGACCTATGGGACGTTTAGGTAGTATCATAACTAGTTAAAGCTTGGGACTCTTCTCAGCTTACATAACTAGTTACTAAGCTGATGGGATGACTAAAGGCTGTATTTTACTAGTTACCTAGCGCCTGGAAGGATACTTCCAGGCTTATCATAACTAGTTACCTAGCTGAGGACTACTTTCAGGCTGTATCATAACTAGTTACCTAGCTGAGGACTGCTTTCAGGCTGTATCATAACTAGTTACCTAGCTGGGGACTGCTTTCAGGCTGTATCATAACTAGTTACCTAGCTGAGGACTACTTTCAGGCTGTATCATAACTAGTTACCTAGCTGGGGACTACTTTCAGGCTATATCATAACTAGTTACCTAGCTGGGGACTACTTTCAGGCTGTATCATAACTAGTTACCTAGCTGGGGACTACTTTCAGGCTATATCATAACTAGTTCACCTAGCTGAGGACTACTTTCAGGCTAGATATCATAACTAGTTACCTAGCTGGAGGACTACTTTCAGGTAATATCATAACTAGTTACCTAGCTGGGGACTCTTTCAGGCTGTATCATAACTAGTTACCTAGCTGGGGACTACTTTCAGGTAGTATCATAACTAGTTACCTAGCTGGGGACTACTTTCAGGTAATATCATAACTAGTTACCTAGCTGGGGACTACTTTCAGTTAATATCATAACTAGTTACCTAGCTGGGGACTACTTTCAGTTGTATCATAACTAGTCACCTAGCTGGGGACTACTTTCAGGTAATATCATAACTAGTTACCTAGCTGGGGACTACTTTCAGGCTGTATCATAACTAGTTACCTAGCTGGGGACTACTTTCAGGCTGTATCATAACTAGTTACCTAGCTGGGGACTACTTTCAGGCTGTATCATAACTAGTTACCTAGCTGGGGACTACTTTCAGGCTGTATCATAACTAGTTACCTAGCTGGGGACTACTTTCAGGCTGTATCATAACTAGTTACCTAGCTGGGGACTACTTTCAGGCTATATCATAACTAGTTACAGGATTAGTTCACTTCCAGAATAAAAACGTCCTGATAATTTACTCGCCCCCATGTCATCCCAGATGTTCATGTCTGTCTTTATTCCGTCGAAAAGAGGTTTTTGAGGAAAACATTCCAGGATTTTTCTCCATATAGTGGAGTTCAATGGGATCAAAGGTTAATGCAGCTTCAAAGGGCTCTACATGATCCCAGCCCGAGGAATAAGGGGCTTATCTAGCCCCAACGATCGCTCATTTTCTAAAAATAATTAAAGCTATATACTTTTTAACCACAGTAGCTCTTCGTCTGTGTCCTCCGGTTCAAAAAGGTTAAACTTCATCTCATTTTCTCCTCAAACTTTAAAATCATCCGACATCGTTGTTTTACCTTTTTTGTAAAGGGCTTTGACTTTCTTTGTTCGCTTTGTAAACACTGGGTTGGTATTGAGATGGTAATTTTGTCGAATTGAGATGTATACATCATCTGAAAGCTGAATAAATAATCTTTCCATTGATGTATGGTTTGTTATGATTGGACAATATTTGTAAATCTGGAATCTGAGGGTGCAAAAAAATCTAAATATTGAGAAAATCATCTTTAAAGTTGTTCAAATGAAGTTCTTAGCAATGCATATTACTAATCAAAAATTAAGTTTTGATATATTTACGGTAGGAAATTTACTAAATATCTTCATGGAACATGATCTTAATATCCTAATGATTTTTGGCATAAAAGAAAAATCTATAATTTTGACCCATACAATGTATTGTTGGCTATTGCTTTTGCTTTAGACATTTACAAATCATAAAAATCATAAAATAAAATGTTAAGGTTACCACTGCATCTTTCTGATTAAAAAAATGCAGTGATTAATATATTGTTTATTTATAGTTATTTTCAAATATTCAATGTGCTGTCATTATAAAATAACTTTATCATTGTTTATTTAATTCTAACTAAGTTCTTGTTAAAAACTAACCAAAATTAAAAATAATTATATATCGGCATCGGCCAAAATGAGTTGAAAATTATCGGCATATCGGCAAAAATCCAATATCGTGCATCCCTAATTGTGTCTGAAATGTAAGTCACTTAATTTTAACTTTAAACTTGTAAATCAATATTACATTGTATTGTAATATTATATTGTATATTTATTATGTATATAGAAATACACACACATGCATGTATATTATTTAAGAAAAATGTTATGTTTATATATATGTTAAATATTTATTTATTTATAATATAAATTATGAATATAAATATAGACATGGAAATACATGTAAATATTTTCAAAATATATACTGTATGTGTGTGTATTTATATATACATAAATATACACAAAACACACATATATTATGCAAACAAAAACTTTTATTTTGACAGCACTAATATAAATATGATAGACAATTTAGAATGCCTTGAATTTTGATGATTCTAAATGCATTTCAATACATTTAGCTCAGATCCATTAAATAATATTAACAGATACAACTTTTGATTTTAGTAATGCATTAGTAAATGCAGAAATTAACTAAGATTAATAAATGTATTTTTTCCCATTGTTAGTTAATGTAGTTAACCAATGCAACGTTACAGTAAAGTGTTTCTGATTTATCTTTGGTATCATGCTGAGACAAGTTAATTCCTACCTGATTTATGATGCATCAGTATCTATTTATTCTTGCAGTGGTTTTTATTTCGCTTTATTCTGTTGAACAGAGCAACATCCCATTACGAACGCCATCGACGGCACCAACCAGTGGTGGCAGAGCCCCGGCATCAAGAACGGCCGTCAGTTCCACTGGGTCACCATCACTCTGGACTTACGACAGGTAGGACTCGTGTGAAGCTGCGGTTGTGATGTTTGTGTGTCTGTTTAATGTTCAGAGCTGCTATCAAACACACGTGACGCTCGTCTCAGTATATGAGCACATGAACACGCAAACTTCATCTCCAGAGCTGAAGGTAGCTTATTCTGTGGACTTTCATTGTGAATTAAGTTCTGTTTACATCCGTTGTTACGGTCTGACCATAGGCGGAAATCCCGGGGGGGTCGGGGTGGACAAGACCCCCCCTATCCGAGGGTTTCCCCCCCTAGAAATATGATTTAAATAACCACGCTGGGTATAGTAAATAATGTTTTATACTTAAAATAATTCTGTAAGTAGTAAAACAACACAAACGGGGCAAAAATGCGTTTTAAGTTTAGAAGCATTTTGAGTCTCCCCCTCCCTTGCCTCACAGTGCTTTGATCCAAATGCTTTCCTCTTTTATATCACACACACAAGTCCGCTGAGAGAGAGAATAAGTCTAAGTAGTTGTGGAACTCCAGTAAGGCTGTCAATTGGCTATTTTATTTACTTAAACATCGGATGAAGTGATCATTTTCTCTTTGCGAGAGCAGCGTGTTTCTGGGAGCGTGCGTCCGGTTTTGTGCGAGAGCAAAGAAAATCAGCGTGCTAGGGAAGAGATTCCCGCTCGCGCATTATTTTAAGGCAGGGGCTATTTGCACAAATAGCTACTCTATTTACACTGTTAAAATAGCAGGCTTTTCTGCTATTTATACTACTTATTGCAAATAGTGGCATTTATCTGCACCTCAGAATTGTAGTACATTATCAAACAGTATGCAATAATAAGTTATAGAGTGTAAATTTTAATATTAATTCAAATTATTAAATGGATGCCACCTTAATGGGACAATAAAGCCCTCCCTACACCTACTGAAAAAGTTATTTTCAACTTTTTGATTATTTCCTTCTTTTTAATGGAAAATAAATGCTTTTCTGATGTGATGTGAAATTTGAAAAGGGAGAAAAAAAAGTTCGCCAAAAGGCGGATTCGAACCCGTGTCGTTCACGTCATAATGGGTACGACACACGTTTTACCATCTGCACCACTAGAGATGACATCCGTCTTTTGTAATTCTGACTAGTCCAAGGACACGTTGGTGTGCTTTTGCGCTACAATATTTCGCGTTCGACATTTGTCATTAAAATAACGCCTTAGTCTCCTTGCTACACTAACAGTAGTAGCTTTCCTCTGTGTATACATCCTTACAAGAACAATTGTAGCTGTATTATTTGTATCCCCTTCAAAAACTTTGTCCCCCCTACGAAATTTATGCCCCTGGGTCTGACAAACATGTGGAAAGCGTTTTGTTCCCCATTAATTCTAAACAAATATTGTGATGAATATCAATATCGTATGATATGGAAATAATACTGTATTTTTGACTCCTATCGCCCAGCCCTACCTCTCACTCAGTAGCTGCTATAGATAAATAACTTGAAGAATAAGAAAGGTGCGTCACAATTTGTGTACTTATGCATTAATCTAGTCTATTCTGTGTCAGTATTTGTAGTGTTGCAGACTTGACTTTGGTGAGGTCTCAAGCCGTGCTAGTTTAATCTGAAGCTGGTTTTACGTTCCTCTCAGCCGTTTTGTCCCATCGTTAAAGATGAATGCTGTGCTAATTGTACACTAGCTGCTTGTTTCCCGCATGTGTGTGAATGGAGGAGCGGTGAGGAGGTGTTCAGGAGCGTTTAGAGCCCCTCAGGGGCCGCAGAACACAAGTGTGTTTGTCTAGAGAGGTCGAGAGACACACTAATCCCAAAACTAGAAACAATCCACTGCATTCCAGCACTGATAATACACACAACTATTCCTCATGAGCCCACTTGAGCCTCTTTCACACTGCACGTTGGTCTCGGAAAATTGGCGGAAAATTGCCGGAGTGCTTCTGTGTGAACGCAAACACGTCCCGGGATTAATTCCGGGATTGATCCCGGGTTGGGACCTAGTAACATTGCCGGGTTCAGTCCCGGAACGAGCGCTTTGTGAACAAAAGCCGGATCAATGCCGTAAAGGGTGCGTCGTAGTGATGACCTACTTTATCGTGAGACTGTTTTACCGGGTGTTTTGAAGGCAGATCAACGTTCACACGTCGAAAAATATGTAAACTGGAATGAAGCAGCGATCAGGGAGCTCCTCATTAGAGGTCTTCACAGAGGACCCGAGGACCCGGGACCCTTACGGGTTCGGGTCTATATTTTAAATGGTCAGTCGGGTCCGGGTCGGGTCCCAATCTATTACTTCGGGTCCCGGGTCTTTTTAACATTGTGAGTCGATCGGAGAACACCGCACCCGCGAGTGATCAGCGTCAGTCAGCATGCGTGTGTGTAACTTGCAGTTTGTAAAATTAGGATGAGAAAAGTGTGAGCGGGAAATTAGTCATCCGTCTCCGTGACAGCAAGTACTTTTGAAGCTGGAATAATGAGTGGATTAATAAGGCTCTATCAGACGGCAAGAGAGAGGAACAGCCTAACATGGATGCACATTTATTGGCAAGGAGGATTGTATGCATCGCAGTCAGGGAGAGGGAAACTAACAGTAGTTAAGGAAAAAAGTTTTTTTTTTTCGCAACATGTTTATTGACTTAATAGCATTTGCTGTGCA
>CM041807.1:40297878-40312878 GCA_023376895.1 Aspiorhynchus laticeps
AAGTTGTTCAAATGAAGTTCTTAGCAATGCATATTACTAATCAAAAATTAAGTTTTGATATATTTATGATAGGAAATTTACTAAATATCTTCATGGAACATGATCTTAATATCCTAATGATTTTTGGCATAAAAGAAAAATGTATAATTTTGACCCATACAATGTATTGTTGTCTATTGCTACAAATATACCTGTGTTACTCATGACTGCTTTTGTGCTCCAGGGTCACATTTATTTGTATATAATATAAATTATATGAATGTAAATATATACATTGTAGATACATGTAAATATTTTCAAAATATATGCTGTATGTGTGTGCTTTTATATAAACGTAATAAATATACAAAGTACACAAACATATATAATGTAAACAAAAACTTTTATTTTGTATGCGATTAATCGTTTGACAGCATTAATAAAAAGATCAAATGTGACCTGTGCTGGCAAAATGAGTCGGAATGAGCAAATTTTCAAAAATTAGTTATTTTTATTTTCAAATGATATATGACTTGTTGAAATCAGACGAAAAATGTTACAAGAGTTAAAGTTTTCTGAAGATTTCAGAGCAAAATCACCAAGCAGCGTTGCATATTCTCCTCCAATTCTTTTCTTAATAATAATTACTATATTAATCACAAAATAGCTATTTTTTATTTTATCTTTGTTATTAAAAATAAGAACAAAGATGCAAATAAACAGTAGTTTAATCCAGAGCAGCGAGTGATTCTGTCTTTTCTTTTAATGTTTGATTAACATTGAGATGGGGCTCTATGAAATCAGTTTTATTTTTTCCCAAATTCCATTTTTTCTGTTTTAATGGTCAAATTAAATTTTATTAATCAAAAAGCATGTCTAATTAATTAAAATCATGAAACTTATAACATTAATGACTAAAATGACATCATGTTTAGGGCCGTATGAAATGTTTTATTTTTTTCTCAATTTATGTTTTATTGTTACTAGTGGTGCAACGCATCACAAAACTCACGGTTCGGATCACGGTTCGGATTTTGAGTCACGGATCGGATCATTTTTCGGATCAGCAAAAAAAAGTTGCTTTACTACTAAAGTCAGTAATAAACCAAGAAAAATTACACAAATTTATTAGATTTTCAACCAATAGATAGATTTCCAGCCTACAACATAAAATTATAAATAAAGACAGTAACAGTAGTATTCAGGTGCAGAAATGTAAAAATTAAGTGTAAAACACAATAATGCTTACTGCATAAGTTAAATACAGATGATTAGCAGACAGAAGCAGGTGTTATAGGCTGCTGTCTCTTTAAGACTAAATGCACGGACCAAATACTGACACACATCCGGTTTCTTTCTCGGCTGTATACGTTAACTTAAGACATAACTGACTGTGTTTACCAGAATACTTGCCAAAACGGGTATTTTAACATAACTTTGTGTGTGTGTGTATGTATCCATCCGTTGAGGCGTTGTCTGAAACACGGTATCTAAATCACGCCTCTCTCTCTCGCGCGCTCTCTCTGCGTGTGCGCGCATCAGTGTGTGCGGCAGCGGCTGAGCGCAGAAACGGAGCGCGTGCAAATGATAAACTTTCACTCTATGTTAAACTTATCAGTTGATCCGCGAATCACATGCGTGCCGAACCGTGGGGACTGGTCCGTACGGATCACGGATCATTTATGATCCGTTGCACCCCTTATTGTTACCAAATTCTGTGTTTTATCACGTCTAATTATTTGAATGCATACAAACAATTTTTATTTATTCTTACAGTAGCCTTATTAAATGTTTTTCCCTCCTCAGAAATTCTGTGTTGTGTATTTAAATTTTACTGCTTATCAGATGAAGCCATAAAACATTGATTTAATTTATCCTTTAATTAATGAAAATTAAACATTTATTTTTTTGGCAAATAAAGGGGATTTACTATTAAAATTAAAACATGGAAGAAATATTTTGTGATTATTTCTTAAAAAATAAAGTGTTAATATTTTTCAACAGTAGTGTTACGTACATTCTACTAAATAATAGTAATATAGCTATGTCTGGCACAATGTCTTTAATAAGTTAAACCGGACTTTTATTTTGACGGGTTGCCGAGTAAAGTTCTGTGTGTATATGATATGACTAGTTTTACTGAAATGAAATGAAATGAAATTTTGGAAATATTGTTCATGTATTTATGTCTTCATTGAGACGTCAGACGCTGGAATCACGTGCGCGGTGTATGTAACGTTAATAAACAAAACCCGCGCGTCTGCTCCATTCACACAGAGACGTGCAGAACATGCAGGATTCGTATTTAAATCGACTTTTGCGGCTTAATATTTACAGATACTAGTCCATATCATGATTTGATTTAAGTGTAATGACCTACTTTTGATTAATTCATCCAAACTTTGCCAAATTCCGTGACATTAAACTGTAAATTCCGTTTTTATGACTGGATTCCACATTCTCTGCATCACGGAAATCATAGAGCTCTACATTGAGACAGATCTATATTAAGATCATGGATCAAATATAATGTTGCACATCAGATTTTTCCCCAAACATTAACTAAACGTTCATGTAAGACATAACAGATTATGTTTGTGTGAATCTCGCCAAGACATATTTCTCAATAATAATGTACTTTATATGGAGATTGCACGTCTTCTGCACACGCTTTGCGAATGTCAGTCAGCGCGATCGCTTTGTTTTCATCAGCATGGGTTTGAAAATCATATTTCACTAGTTTCAGGTCATGGAGAATTCAATATGAATATTCACAAAGCTGGAATGCTGCGCTTTACAACAATAAACCTACAACTCGAGAAGCAGCAGTCGTCCAGAAGTGAGCAGAGGAATATACAAATCTCAGAAAACTAACAAATAAAGATCATTTTAGATGTTTAATTACTATTTGGAGCATCGGGATCGCTAGACGAGGGATTAATGAACTCATTTTTGTGAAAAAAACTATTAAAATTAATTTTTCACTTCTTTTGCCTGTAGCTCAAAATTAGACTCTTTTATTTTTGCCAGCACGAGTCACATATACAGTGTTTCCCACACATAGACTTTACCTGGGCCCGCACAGGTATATTAACGGCCGCCCAAGTATATTTGGTGACACATTTTTGTTATCTCTAACTTTTTTTTTTTTTTTTTTTTTTTATCCACCCGAGATAATGAAACCATCCGCGATCGAATAACTAGTTGAAAATCTCCCCTCGCCCGACGCGTTTCGTACTGCTGTGTGCTCAAGAACTGTCCACACTCCCACAGACGAGCGCTCTCTCTTTATCTGTGGCGGGACGCAACAATATCCACCGCCTGCTGCCATCAGCTCCCGCCTCTCACACACAAGAGCGCGACTTTCAGTATTTAGCAACTTTCAGACCCTTTTGGCGGCTTTTTTCCCACAACAGGTACATACTGACAAACCTAGCGACTTTTTTGGATAAACCTTAGTTATCGTTCAGTTGAAATATGTCTCCAGCACTAGCTCTGTCTCCCGGCGCAGTGTTGCCTCTCTCTGTGTCTCTTCTGAGCAGCGAGCGGCAGAGAAACAGCACATTCAGTTGGCCGTAACGCAGCAAAATCATCAGTAAATCATTTACAAAACAGCGTTTCCAAGCAGCTGTCGCTTACTGACTGTTTGGACTTTTAAATATGAACATAATTCGTCTGTTAATATGCGCATATATAGTTACTCAGACGCAGACAGTGCACTGAATGAGACAAAACAGTAATACAGACAAAACCACCACATATAGTCGCTTTTTAGTGTTATGTATATTGATGTTATCAGGATTATGATTTATAATCATACACAAGAGTATAGTGAGAGTGATTCCTGGTTAACATGTAGTATTAATGGGTCGTGTTTACTATTTATACCTGTTTTATGTATGACAGCAGAAAATATAATGTTAACAGCTTTATTGGGCATTCAGTTGTATTAATTACAGTGTGACATTTAGAACAGATCTGAAGTGCCAAAACTCGTCTGAACGCAAACTTGATGCAATGACGTCATGAATATGCAAATTAATATGTGACGTCACCTGCCGCCACAAGTGTCACAAAATCCTGTGGGAAACACTGGATATAGTTACAATGAGTAGAAATTATGTGTTTTATCTGAAAGTCCTTCAGTCTGTTGCTGTTATCCAGACGTCCTTGAGTTTGTTCAGACGACACAGTGTTATTTTTTCCAGGATCTGATGTCACAGAAAACAATGATTATTTTGTCTAATGTGAAGTTTAGACTCATGATAAAGCGTTAAAATGAACTGAAAATGTTTGAGCAAAAAACTCTGCTCAAAGAGTACATTTGGGACTTTTTAAAAGAGTAATTTGCGTCAAATATTTTTTTTATATCAGTGAGTTTTTGTCAGTCGAACCCCTTTGACATAAAATATTTACTTGAAGTACCAGGTTTATAATAGTTGACTAAAACTAAAACCGTAAAAGTAGGGGTGGGCGATATGACCAAAATCTTATATCACGATATGACTAATTCTATATCACGATAACGATATATATCGCGGTGTGTATATATATATATATATATATATATATATATATATATATATATATATATATATATATATATATATATTTTATTATTATTATTATTATTTTTTTTATTATTTTTTTTTTAATGATATTAAATTTTTGATACCATAGAATTTTCATAATCCTTGACACCAATGTCAATCAAACTAATAGAAATATAATACAATGTAAAAAAGACAATATAAAACAAAAATTATGTTTGATGTGTACGAACATGCCTTTTTGTGTGGGTGTGTATGTATTGTGTAATGTGTATTGATGTGAATTAATGTTAGACAGTAAACGCTATTGGATGCGAAACAATATTTGGAAGAAATCCCAACAATAAAGTGAAATTAAATTGAATTGAATACAAGCCTAAAGAGAGAAAAAAAAAATTCAAGCTCACTGAAGACAAACAGTCAGTGATGAAATAAGGATAAGAAACTAATTGCAAGCAATAGGACAAAAACCTACATAAATAAGAAACGCTACATACATTGTATAAATTAATTAGTCTTCACTGTGTTAATTAGATAGATATAATTAACATGTGTATTGTGTATAGATTCTATAGGATATATATATATATAAATATATCATTATTTTTTAATTTATTCTTATTAAAGTTAGAAAAGTGATTTAGTCAAGAGCAGTGAGAGTTGTTTGATTAATGGCAGACAGGACGAATATTGGACAGCTTCCCCTTTAAGACCGAAGTCCGGATCCAATACACTGTTACATGTGCGTTGTTTTCAGCTGTTTTCTCTCTTAAGACCTAAATCACTGTGTTTATGAGGATACTTGCAAAGACGGGGATTGTTACGCATATAAGTGTGTTTATGTAATCGTTCAAAGCCAATAAATCGGCAAAAAAATGCGCGCTCCTCTCACACAGAAACAGAGACGGCGCGCGCATATAGCTCTGTTGTTTGTTTCAACGGCTTAAAATCGCTCGTTTCAAAACGGCTGTGCTTAAAACACGTGTCCATGCTACAGATGTAGTTCCTCGTTTAGGAACGAGCTCCTCATTTTGTCCTGGCTGATAGTGCTCCTGCTCGGAGCCACCTGCTTCTGTGTCCCCTTCACGCAGTCATCCAAATGATGAAAAAGTATTACCGTAAACAATGTATTAGCGACACCACGAAATAAACGTTAGAGCAAAATATGAAACGATAGACTTTTTATTTCGTCCATCCGATATATATCGTCATATCGCCCAGCCCTACGTAAAAGCATTTTCATCACTTGAAATAAAGTAAATGTTAACTAAAATATTAAAAAATTAAACCTATTTCAAATGATTTCACCTAGTTGCCAAAGTGATATTTCTCAATTTCATTTAATTTAACTAAAATAAAATTATTAAAATAGTAAAAATGACAAAAACACTACAGCAAAATTACTAAAACTTAACTAAAACTAAAATTAAATTGAATGACTGAAAACTTTAATATATAATATATTACATTATTATTATATTAACTATAATATATTATAGTTAATATATAATATATTACATTATTATATTAACTATAATATATTATAGTTAATAATAATAATAATAATAATAATGTAATATATTATATATTATAATATATTATATACTACATTATTATTATATTAACTATAATATATTACAAAAAACTATAGTGTCTGAATGATAATAAAATAAGATTTTTCTCATTGTACAGTACATCCTCTTACACTCATAAATACACCACATTATGTTGGTAAATGATTATTGAACAATTTCATGTTGACTTTAAACATTAATCAAGAAATCAACATAGAGATCTACTTCTGCCCTTATTAAAGTCCAGCAGTTGTTGTTGTTTTCCCTAGCAACCATCCCATAATTCTGCAGCCATGTACCCTGTGATTATCACAGCTGTGTGAAAGTATGAATATTGCTCTGATCTTCAGTGGATCCATCGTTTCCATCCGCTGTTGTCTTCACTCGCTCTTGATTGCTGGGATTCCTGAAATCTCATGAACTCAGATCAAATGCATGATTACATTCAGAGATGTGTGTGTGTGTGTGTGTGTGTGTCCTCGTCTGTACATGGCTAAGCATCTAGTAAACACAGACAAACACACATCAGGGTCAGAAAAGACCACCAGAAGAGACGATCATCATGCATGTGGGTCAAAGACGTAAAGATGTCCACATCAAGAGATATTTACAAAAAATATTTTATGTATAGAAAGCACATTAAATGTAAGTAAAGTGTCTACTTTTAAAGTTTTAAATGTTTTTGGAGAATAAAATGTCAAAATTTGTTTGAAACAATGTTACATTGTCATTCAGTGTAACACAATATTTATGTTAAAAAAATCAAATAACATGCTTATTTTGACTTGTACATATTAAAATATATAAAAGAATAAAGAAGCATATTAAATTTTATTGTGTTTTAAATGAGTAAAAAATTCTTACAAAACCTAGGATAGTGGCACATTTTAAAAATGTAAAATTACAACTAATTAGTATCTGGGGTGAAAGTAATTAGTCTTTTAATATGTCATAAATTGATTTTTGTTGTAAATATGCCTGAGAAGACTGTTCTGTAGACTTCTGTAAATCAGGGAAAAATTTATGATATTTATTTTGTGCTCAGAAAAACAAAAACTAAATTATAATTGAATTATATTTTATATTTATAAATTATAATTATAAATTATATTTATATTTAATATTTATTTTCATTTTTAGTAAGAACATTTTTGGAAATATTTTTAAATTTCAGCATTAGTTTCATTTCCAATGGACGGTATTTCCAGCACAAACAAATCTTTCATAAATGCTTTCATAAGTCATATTTGTGACATTAAAAGTCAATATTTTGAGATAAAAAAAAAATCTAAGTATGACATACTAAATCATAATTATGAGATAAGTTGAAATTGACTTGAAAACTCCAAATTATGACGCTACTCGAAATTATGACATACTAAGTCATAATTATGAGATAAAAACTTGAAATTTATGTACTAAGCCGAAACTGACTTTAAAAGTCAAAATTGACATAAAAAGTTAGATTATGAGATACTGAGTCAAAATTGTGATTAGATTTATGATCCTATTGATCCTATATTATCATCCTAATCATAATTGAGATGAAAGTCATTTGTTAAAGAAGTCAATTATGAGCTTAGAAGTCAGCAAAGACTATTTATCTCATAATTTTGACCTTCTATCTCATAATTATGATGACTTATGTCAATTTCAATTTTTAAAGTTTTTTTTTACTTTTAAATTTGGACTTTTAAGGCATAATAGTAATTATGACATAAGTCGAAAATTGACCAAAACTCAATTATGAGATAAAAAGTTTACATTTATCTCATAATTGGGTTTGTCATAATTTCGACTTTTATCTCGTAATTATGACTTTTGATCATAATTTCGATTTAGTATGTCATAATTTAATTTATCTTATAATTTTCTGCCGAAGCATGTTTTTTTCTCTCTTACATTTCAGTTAGTAATTTAAGTGAATCATTTAACTGCAGTCAGTCAATAATAGGAGCAGAGTACGGTCCTGCTCTGAGACGTGTGTTAAACTCAGTGCTTGTTTAGAAAGATTGAGTGAGAATTGAGTTAAAAGAAGCTCATCCTCGTCTGAAACACATGTGATGGCTTCCCATCATCACATCAGCTGAACGCCTGCCAGAACATGTTTCGTCTGACAGCGAGACGAACAAAAGCACAAAAGCAGTCATAAGTAACACAGGTATATTTGTAGCAATAGACAACAATACATTGTATGGCTCAAAATTATCAATTTTTCTTTTATGCCAAAAATCATTAGGATATTAAGATCATGTTCCATGAAGATATTTAGTAAATTTCCTACCGTAAATATATCAGAACTTAATTATTGATTAGTAATATGCATTGCTAAGAACTTCATTTGAACAACTTTAAAGATGATTTTCTCAATATTTAGATTTTTTTGCACCCTCAGATTCCAGATTTACAAATATTATCCTATCATAACAAACCATACATCAATGGAAATATTATTTATTCAGCCTTATGACTGGTTTTGTGCTCCAGGGTCACATATTTCAGGGTCCTTACTCAGACTGAGGGTCATTCGATGGTAAATAGTGTAAATGTTCGGCTGAATCGGTCACGAGTGTCCTTCAGCCCAAAGGAACACAACAGATATGAAAATTGAGATACTGTTAGTTTTATTATTTTCATATTCATTTTAAAGTTTTAGTAATTTAGTTATTTAAATTTGTATTATTTTTATTTTCATAAATATCTATATAGTTTTTATTAATATTTTTATTAGTTTTTTTATTTTTATAAATATATCGTTTTATTAATATTTTGAGTTAGGTTTTATATTTTTCATTTATATTTTAATTTAAAGTTTTAGTTATTTTGTTGTGTTTTGTCATTTGTATTTTTTTATTTTTTTTACAAATACAGTATGTCCATATAGTTTTTATTAATATTTTGAATTAGTTTTAATTTGTATATTTTCCATTTTCATGTTAATTTTAGTTAAAGTTTTAGTAATTTTGTTGTTTCATCATTTGTATTACTTTTTTTCTATGTAGTTTTAATTCATATTTTGAATTAGTTTTAATTGATATATATTGTTTTCATTTTAATTTTAGTAATTTTGTTTTGTTTTTGTCATGTTTTATTAGTTTTTTTTGTCTTTAAATTTTTTTAAATCTCAGTTTTAGTTATTTTAGTACTGAGCTAAACTATCTGAAAATGAGAAATATTGTTTTGGCCACTGGCTGGAATAATTAAAAAAAAAAAAGTAATTTTAAAAAAAAAAAAAATTTTTTTTCAGTTCAAGTTTTTTTTTTTTTTTTTTTTTTTTTTTTTGAGCAGCGTAATTTTTTTTTTTTTTTTTTTTTTTTTTTTTTTATAATTTTTTGTATTTCTTTAAACCTTTATTTAACCAGGAAATGAAACTCTTGAGATTTAAAGTCTCTTTCACAAGAGGCTCCTGGCCAAGACAGGCAGCACATTTAGTTACACATAAAACAAAATACAATAATTTACATATACAGAAATATACACAAGTCACTCAAAACATTTACAATGAAATAACTCTGAAACTAGATCCTTTAAAATGCATTTAAAATCAGTTAGTGATACCAACTCTTAAGTTTTAGTTAAAGTCCGTGTAAAGTCAATATTAAATGTGTGTTCTGAGTTTGTCACACCACAGAAAAATGTGTTATTAACCACCCAGACAAATTTGAATGCTAAAAAAACCTCAAAATCTTGAAAAATAATAAGCCGTATTCTCTGCTCTCAAACGCTGGGGGCGTGTCCACTGGCAGCGCTGAAGCCACGCCCACTCGCCGTCTCTCTCAACTATCTTCCTCTGCAGCTTATTTAATAAGGAGACCGAGCTGTTTTGTAAATGATAACAACCAGGTATTATATAGCTAGCTAGAAAACTGTAGACTGTAGTAACTAACGGTAATGACAGTAACTCGCGATTGAGCCGTGAACCTCTGATGCTAATGTGCTCTAGTTATTAAGTGTGTAAGCAGCGCTGCAGAACGATCAGTGTGTGACATCAAAGTACCGCGAGAGCGATTGGAAAGCATCAGGAGCGTCTGCTCTCTGTAGCTCTCGCTGTACTTTGATGTCACACACTGATCGGTCTACAGCGCTTATTAAAGTGAACACACGTCTTATAGTGTTGGGGGCGGGGCCGGTGGCTCGATTACATCATCGAGTCATGATTTAGCCCCGCCCAAAAAATCCTGATCACGAAAATGGTGAAAAACTGTTTAACGGTCTAACTCCACAATTAAGTACTACATAGTTCACAGTCTTTGTAACATGTTTCAGCAATGCATTTATAATGTGTTTACAAACAATTCTCAGAATTGACTTTACACGGACTTTAAGACTATATTAACCCTGGCTTCAAACGCTCCTCGTCCTGCAGGTCTTCCAGGTGGCTTACATCATCATCAAAGCGGCGAACTCTCCGCGACCCGGGAACTGGATTCTGGAGCGTTCTCTGGACGGAGTGGACTTCCAGCCGTGGCAGTATTACGCCATCAGTGACACCGAGTGTCTGACCCGATACAACATCACGCCCCGCCTCGGGCCGCCCACCTACAAGAGAGACGACGAGGTCATCTGCACATCCTACTACTCACGCCTGGTGCCGCTGGAGCACGGCGAGGTGAGCAGTGCATGATGGGTAACGGGTCACGCGGGGTCGCAGTATCATTGATGCTAGCTTTTATTCATATTTCGATTGTTACTTTTTTCTTTTTTTACGTTTCATGTGATTTTAGTGTAGTTTGTGTATTAGTTTTGTTTTTTAAAAAGGTCTAATTTTTATTCATATTTTTCACTAGCCCTGGATCACGCTGGGTCGCAGTATCAATTATGCTAGTTTTTATTATATTATTATTATATTATATTTATTATATTTCGATTCATTTTTTTTTACGTTTTCAGTTTGATTTAAGTTAGTTTTGGTAATTTTGTTGTGTTTTTGTAGTTGTATTCGTTTTTTAAAAATGTCTAGTTTTTATTAATATTTTTCACTAGTTTTTGTTTTCCATTTTTATTTAAATTTTACTTAAATTTTTAGTAGTTTTGTTGTGTTTTGTCATTTTTATTAATTTCTTATCAATATTTCCATATAGTTTCTATAAATTAAGACGTTTTTATTTTTGCATTTTAGTAATTTTGTAGCATTTTTGTTTTTTAGTTTTTAATTATTTAATTTTATTTTAAGTAACTTTTTTTTTTTTTTAGCCCAGTAGTAGCGCTGGATCACGCTGGGTCGCAGTATCAATTATTCTAGTTTTTATTAATATTTCGCTTGTTAATTTGCTTTTACATTTTCATTTTGATTTTAGATAACGTTTTGGTAATTTCATTGTGTTTTTGTTATTGTATTAGTTTTTGTTTTTTAGAAATGTCTAGTTTTTATTAATATTTTTCACTAGTTTTTATTAAAATTTTACTTAAATGTTTAGCAGTTTTGCAATTTTTATTAATTTCTTATCAATATTTCCATATAGTTTCTACGAAAATTAAGTAGTTTTTATTTTTGCATTTTAGTAATTTTGTTGCATTTTTGTTTTTTAGTTTTTAATTATTTAATTTTATTTTAAGTCTTTTTAATTTGCCCAGTAATAGCGCTGGATTACACACTGCTCAGATTATATATGTTTGTGTCATTTTTATGATATGCAGGGTCATTTCATCATTGATGTACTATTATAGTTTTTATTAATATTTAGAATTAGTTCAGTTTGTTATGTTTCCATTTTTTAAATTATTTTTTTTTTCAGAGTTTTAGTAATTTTATCATGTTTTTGTGTTTTTTTCTTCTTTTTTTTTTATAAATATGTCTATAGTTTTTTTTCAGTTTTAGTTATTTAAATACTTAAAAATGAGAAATGAGGAATTAGCTTAAAGTAACTCAAAGTTTTTTATATTTAATTTAATTTAATTTAATGTTCATTTTATTTCAAGTAACACAAATGTTTTTTATGGTTCTAGTTAACAATAATCGCCCTGGCTCACATCTGGATCAGTTATAGTGAGACACTGCTCAGATAATATCATTTTTGCATGATTGTTATGATGTCAGAATGCTGGGAAGAGTTTGTATCATTTATTGGGTGATTCATTCACTGTGACACAATAGATGCAGTGACACTGAAACAAATGTATCACATCTAGAGGTCATTAAGGTCAAACTGACTGTTGAATAAACAATAAACCGAAGGGTCACACTTTATTTTAAGGTCCAATTCTCGCCATTAACAACGACTCAATAAACTCCTAATTTACTGCTTATTAATAGTTAGTAAGGTAGTTTAGGTTTTGGTTAGGATTAGGGATGTAGAATATGCTCATGCAGAATATGTGCTTTATAAGTACTAATAAACAGCCAATATGTTAATAACAGGCATGCTAATAAGCAACTACACTCTCGGAAATAAAGGTACAAAAGCGGTCACTGGGGCGGTACCTTTTCAAAAGGTACACTTTTCTACCTATTAGGTTCTAATAAGTACCTTTAAGGTACCAAAATGGAATTTTGAGATACAAACATGTACCTTTTGAAAAGGTACCGCCCCAGTGACAGCTTTTGTACCTTTATTTCTGAGAGTGTACTTAATAGTGAGAACTGGTCCCTAAACTAAAGTGTTACCAAAGGAAGACTTAGACTAGTTAAAAGAGCAAACTAAACCCTTTCCTGGGATGAGTGGAGGTGTGAAAGTGTCCCGTCTCTCCTCAGATCCACACGTCTCTCATAAACGGCCGTCCCAGCGCAGATGACCTGACCCCAGAGCTGCTGGAGTACACCTCCGCTCGCTTCATCCGCCTGCGTCTGCAGAGGATCCGAACGCTCAACGCTGACCTCATGACCCTCAGCTACCGCGACCCCAAAGAGGTGGACCCCATCGTCACCCGACGGGTACGGAGCGCCGCTTTAAACCCGCTTTAGACTTTTATAAATGTGGTGTCATGGTCTCAGATGGTTGTGCTGTGAAGCAATCACCAGACTTACATTAATGTATTCAGCAGATGCTTTTATCCAAACATTGTGTTCAAGCTGTTCACTTCAGGCATTTCCTGGGACTCGAACCCATGACCTTGCTGTTGCTAGCGCCATGTTCTTCTGTTTGAGCTACAGAGATGCTCGTATAACATGGTCTTCAAGTATTCATTTGAAATATTTATATAATTAAATGTATATAAATTATAAATAGTTAAAAAATTATACATTATTTATAAATTATATACATTTGAAATATTCATTTTAAATATTTTAAGTATTTTATATAATTAAATGTATATAAATTATAAATAGTTTAAAAATTATACATTTTTTATAAATTATATACATTTGAAATATTAATTTTAAATATTTTAAGTATTTTATATAATTAAATGTAAATAAATTATAAATAGTTTAAAAATTATAATTTTTTTATAAATTATATACATTTGAAATATTCATTTTAAGTATTTTATATAATTAAATGTATATAAATTATAAATAGTTAAAAAATTATACATTATTTATAAATTATATACATTTTAAATATTCATTTTAAGTATTTTATATAATTAAATGTATATAAATTATAAATAGTTAAAAAATTATACATTATTTATAAATTATATACATTTTAAATATTCAAACATTCATATTAAATATTTATATAACGTGATTTTTAAAAGGGACTTCAAGATGTAATTCATATTACATACATAAATTATTAATAATTTACAAGTTGTTTATAAATTACATACATATTAAATAATTCATATAATGTGATTTTTTAAAATTTAGTTAATTTATATAAATAAATTATAAATAAATAATAATTTTTTTTTAAAGTATATACATTTTAAATATTCAAACATTCATATTAAATATTTATATCACGTGATTTTTAAAAGGGACTTCAGGGTATAATTCAAACAGTTTTAAATATTAATTTTAAATAATAATTATATACATAAATTATTAGTAAATTACAAGTTGTTTATAAATTATATAATTTTTTTAATATTCATATTAAATGTTCATATAACATTATTTTTAAAAGGTACTTCAAGACATGGTACTCTTGTTACTGTAGTAATAGTACCTCTGTCCTGCTCTGTCTGCAGTATTATTACTCCATCAAGGACATCTCGGTGGGCGGGATGTGTATCTGTTATGGCCACGCCCAGAGCTGTCCCTGGGACCCTGTTACCAAGGTAACTGACAACCAACACCATCCCATTGGTTCTCAAGCTGTCAATCAAATATGAACTGTAGCTCCGCCTATATGAATTCACTATAATTGTGCCTGCTGTCGTAAAAATGTCAATCACTTGAATAAAGCGATATTTATTTTAATACAATACAGTAGATTAAAATAAACACTATGTATGAGGATTTGTGTGTGTGTGTGTGTGTGTGTGCGCTTACAGCTATCTGAGGGCCGGTTTGAGTTTTAGACCATCAGAGTGAGGACAATCTTGTAAAGTGAGGACATTTTGACCGGTCCTCATTTTCTGAGATCCATTTAAAGGCCTGTTTGAGGGTCAAGACTTGGTTTTAGGGGTCAGGTTATAATTGGGTAAAGGTTAGGTTTAGGGTAAGGGTTTGGGTGAGGCACTTAGTTCTGATGGGTAGGTTTAGGGTAAGGAGCTAGAGATTGCATTGTGTCAATGAATGTCCTCACAAAGGTAGCTATACAGAGGTGTGTGTGTGAGTGTGTTGTGTCTCACTCTCTCTTTTGTCTGCACAGAAGCTGCAGTGTGTGTGTGTGTGTGTGTGTGTGTGAGTTTGTGTGTGTTGTGTGTCTCACTCTCTCCTCTCTTTTCTCTGCACAGAAGCTGCAGTGTGTGTGTGTGTGTGTGTGTGAGTTTGTGTGTGTTGTGTGTCTCTCTCCTCTTTTCTCTGCACAGAAGCTGCAGTGTGTGTGTGTGTGTGAGTGTGTTGT
>CM041807.1:40317878-40380378 GCA_023376895.1 Aspiorhynchus laticeps
GTATTTAAAACGAACGATACTTCATAACTGCTCAACCACAGCGACTGGGAGCAGAAAGAGAAGAAAAGCACAAACTTTCAAATGGGTCTTTATTATGGCAGCAGCAGGTATGCAATACAATTTTAAAATGTGTATTATAAACAGATATATATCACGTATAATTATATACAACTATAGCGCCTCTATTTTCCTATTTTTAAACAGGAGATTTAAATAATCAAATAATAAATATTATAAAATATGCTTGGAATAATAATAATACATTTTACATAAGTATTTTTAAATACATTTTACACAATAATAAGAATAAATTTGTAAATAAAATTAATTTTATTTACAGCAGACAATCATGTGATTGGCCACGTGAGCAGCGCAGAACTCGCTACTCCACTGTGAATAAATCGCCATCCGAATCCATGAGTTTTATCACTGAGGTGATATGTAAATTTATTTTCACAGACGTCCATATGAGAAACAATTACCGTCCGAATCGGGCTTATGTCTTAGTCCCAATTCACATACTATCCGCCCTAAATAGTATTCGAAATTAGTATTAGTGTGTCCCAAATCATAGTATGTTTAAAAAGTATGCCAAAGATTCCCGGATGGTCTACTACATCCGGTTAGAAAACTGTTCCTGTTATTGCTTAAAATACACTTATTGTTTGCACTTGACAGATTTAAAAAAGAAAATATCATAATATTGCATTTTAAAATAGTATATCAGTGATATACTATTATGGATATAATTTTTATTGCTTTAAATACACTTTCACTTGACAGATTTTAAAATATAATAATATTGCATTTTAAAATAGTATATCAGTGATATACTATTATGGATATAATTTTTATTGCTTTAAATACACTTTCACTTGACAGATTTTAAAATATAATAATAGTTAAAAGACAGTTGATAAAACTTGAATTAAATTGATCTGAATAATTAAATCTGTAAAGCGTTATATAGTATTTATTAATATTTTGAATTAGCTTTTATTTTTATATTTTCATTTAAGTTTTTTGTATTTCATATTTTGAAGTTTGTTTTTCCAACTAATATTTATATATTTTTTAAAATTTTATTTCACCTTTTTTTCATGATAACACTGGTTTTAGGTGCAATACTCTTGGAGATAAAAAAAAAAGTTATATTAGTATTATTTATAAACTAATATTGTATCTATTCATCCAAATAATGACACTATTGTCCTTAGAGCTGCTTTACAGCTAAAATTTATTTCATAATTAATTAATATTACAGCATTAACTGTTATTTTCTGGTTTAGTTTTGTGACGTTGCTTTAAAATGATCTGTATTATACAAAGCGCCATAGAAATAAATGTGACTTGACTTGAATTAAAACAGTATATAATGACCTACAATCATCTGAGAACCAATTTAAACATAATTACACAGTATTTTGACCGGTTTAGCTAATATTTCATCATCATTTCTCTCTTAGCTGACCTCATATGGAAGCTTCTTGAACTACAGCGTTGCTTATGACACATCTGAGGAAAACGTGGACAAGACGCTTCAAGCTCATTTCAGCGTAATTATTGAGGTAAGATGATAATTATTCTGCATTCATGTCATGCTAGAGGGAAGATCTCAGTGATTCTTTTTGTTGACAACAGCAGATTTATAACTGATTCTCATTACGATTTTGGAAAGATGTTTGTCGCACGTATCACATGCCTTTATAAAAACGGAGTGTCTATTTACACTAAGTGCAAATAGCCCATCTTGTTGGCAAAGGCTATTTACACTAACTCCGCCCACTAATGTGTGATTGGGTTAGACCAGGGGTTTTCAACCTTTTAGGACATGCGCCCCCCCAAGTTTGTCTAATTTCACTCGCGCCCCCCCCCTTCTTAAGAAAAAATATTTTTCTTTTGCTCTTTTTGATTAACATTATTTACATAAGAAATGCACGGATCCGTTATACTGATGTACATTTGATATTTACTTTACTGTTTACGTTCACTTGAAACAACCGACTGTGCTTACGAGGATACTCCTCAAGACAGCCACTGGTGTTCACCTGCTGTCTCAGAAAGCTATGTTTGTGCGCGCAGGCATGCAGAAACGCGTGAGTACCGCGTTGAGATGTCTTGGGCTTAAAATTACTTTATTGTTTAAATTGACAAGACTTAAAACACGTGAGAATTAAAAACTTTCTTGAGGAAGCAGCACTGGCCTGATCGTTAAGATAGTTTTGGGGGCTGAAACCCACCTAAAAAGGGTTTAGAACCACCCCTGCCTGGTATAGCGTGCGTAATTATACTGAAACATAAATATATAACCAGTTTACCTGATTCAATGTGATGGCTGAGCCTGTTTCTGAGATAACAACATGCCAATCCGTGGTTGGATTTCTGACACGACTAACCGTAAATCATCCGCCTATCAGTCGCCTAACAGCGGGAGTCAGATTGCCCCCTAGCGGATGGCTAAAGATTTGAAAGCTCGTATTCATAAATCTTCAAGGCAATTAATTGATGCTCGCGCCGCCCCACAGGTTGAAAACCCCTGGGTTAGACAACACTAAAACAAGACAATAGTTCAGCATCAGTTTCAGTGGCGTAGATGGTAAGGCGCATGCATTTTGACGCGGTCGACCCGAGTTCGAACCCACCTTTTGCCGAACTTTTTTCTCCCTTTTCAAATCTCATATCGCATCAGAAAGGCATTTATTTTCAATAAAAATGAAGGAAATAATCAAAAAGTTGAAAATGAAGTATCGGGTAGGTGTAGGGAGGGCTTTATTGTCCCAATAAGGTGGCATCCATTTAATAATTTGAATTAAAACTATAATTTACACTCAATACGTTATTATTGCGTATTGTTTTATAATGTACTACAATACTGAGGTGCAGATAATTGCTATTTATTTGCAATAAGTAGTATAAATAGCAGAAAATCGAACATTGTGTAAATAGAATCTATAGCTATTTGCACTTAGTGTAAATGCCATCTATTGCTAAAAAAATACTACTATTTTCACTTGGTGTAAATGGCATCTATTGCTAAAAAAATACTACTATTTGCACTTGGTGTAAATGCCATCTATTGCTAAAAAAATACTACTATTTTCACTTGGTGTAAATGGCATCTATTGCTAAAAAAATACTACTATTTTCACTTGGTGTAAATGGCATCTATTGCTAAAAAAATACTACTATTTGCACTTAGTGTAAATGCCATCTATTGCTAAAAAAATACTACTATTTGCACTTAGTGTAAATGCCATCTATTGCTAAAAAAATACTACTATTTGCACTTAGTGTAAATGCCATCTATTGCTAAAAAAATACTACTATTTGCACTTAGTGTAAATGGCATCTATTGCTAAAAAAATATGCTATTTGCACTTAGTGTAAATGGCATCTATTGCTAAAAAAATATGCTATTTGCACTTAGTGTAAATGGCATCTATTGCTAAAAAAATACTACTATTTTCACTTGGTGTAAATGGCATCTATTGCTAAAAAAATACTACTATTTGCACTTGGTGTAAATAACATATCTTTAAAAAATACTACTATTTGCACTTAGTGTAAATGGCATCTATTGCTAAAAAATACTACTATTTGCACTTAGTGTAAATGGCATCTATTGCTAAAAAAATACTACTATTTGCACTTAGTGTAAATGGCATCTATTGCTAAAAAATATATCTATTTGCACTTAGTGTAAATGGCATCTATTGCTAAAAAAATACTACTATTTGCACTTAGTGTAAATGGCATCTATTGCTAAAAAAATACTACTATTTGCACTTAGTGTAAATGGCATCTATTGCTAAAAAAATATGCTATTTACACTTGGTGCAAATAGCCGCTGCCTTATAAAAATTCATAATGTTATGTCATATCTCCGTGATTCTCTATAACTGTGTGTTTCAGGGTAACGGCCGGACGCTGCGTCAGTCTCGGTCCGCTCGTCTGCTGCTGAACTCTCACACGGAGCAGCGTGTCTCGCTCCAGATGCTGCCGCACTCGTTCACAGACGCTCGCAGCGGGAGCCGTGTTCAGAGAGACGAGCTGATGACGGTGCTGGCGGACGTCGCTGCGCTCAGGGTTCGAGCTCAGCTGGAGGACAGCGCCGAGGGGACGCTCAGGTCACACTTCAAACCAGCCTGACATTCAACATTTTATCATTAACTTTATCACAGAAATATATAGGACAAATATACAAGTGTCTGACCATTGCGTATGACACATTTGATGAAAAAAAAATCATATTCATATATATTCATATTCATTTATTCAGCAGATGCTTTTATCCGAAGCATATCAAATGGAATTAATTGTACTGGCCATAAAATTTTATTTTACATCATTTTATCATTTATATATATATTTTTTATTTTATATATTATTTATGTAAATACATTTTCATTTTATATATTGTTTATTTATATATTATTTGTTATTATTATTAAATATATTAATATATGTAATTATTAATAACGTCATATTATTATAATTATTTATTATATAGTTATTTTTAGTGCTGTCAAATGATTAATCGCGATTAATCGCATCCATAATAAAAGTATTTATTTACATAATATATGAATGTGTACTGTGTATATTTATTATGTATATATAAATACACACACATGCATGTATATATTTAAGGAAAATATGTTATGTTTATATATTAAATATATTTATATATAAATTTAATTATATGAATATAAATATATACTGTATGTGTGTGTATTTAGGCATAATATAATATATATACATAATAAATATACACAGCACACACACATATATTATGTAAACAAAAACTTTTATTTTGGATGCGATTTAATCATTTGACAGCACTAGTTATTTTACATTCTTTTATAATTTTACATATAAAAATGTATGTACTATATATTATATATACATTTTTATATATTATGTAAATAAATTTACATTTTAATATATATTTATTATTTGTTATTATTAAATATATTAATATATGTAATTATTAATAGTTTTTGTTATATTATTTATATTATTAAATATATATAGTTAGTTAAGTGTTTTAATTTAGCTTCAGGTATATAAACTAGTGTGTATGTATCGGTACTAGCAATAAAACATCAAAACATTATTTTATTGTTTTTTTAAATGTTAATTGTTAATATATGTATGTAATAGATGTAAACGTGTGTTTTGTCCACAGGTTGAGTTCCGTGTCTTTAAGTGTTGGAGACACAAACTCGGGTCTCTCTAAAATCCCTCTGGATGTGGAGCAGTGCGAGTGTCCCTGGGGTTACTCAGGCACTTCCTGTGAGGTGAGAAACCACTTCCGGGTCACTCTATCAGGCGCCCACATGATCAGTGAATGAATCATGCGCAGACACCAGAACCAGAGGTTATTAACCCAGCGCTGTGTGTTTGTCTCCTCAGTACTGTATGCCCGGGTTTTATCGGGTCGGTGGGATTCTGTTCGGAGGAAACTGTCTTCAGTGCGAGTGTAACGATCACGCGAGCGAGTGCGACATCAACGGAGAGTGTCTGGTGGGTTTGATCTTCATTATGACCTGCTCTAAACTAGGCCTGGGCGATATATCGGTATCGGTATTTAGCGACGGTACACCTTCCAGGGCTCCGGACTAAGTTCTGCAGATGTGTGGGAGTATTAAAATAATATATAATAAATAAATAAAATTAGATAATAATCCAAAAATATAATATTATGGCAAAGGTGTTTGCAAATGTTTAGTTTTGAGTAGGGATGCACGATATTATCGGAATCAGCCGATAACGGCTTTACATGTAAATATCGGCATCGGGCCGATATGAAAAATGATGCCGATATGTCTTGCCGATAAGAGGAATACATTAACTCACATGTGCTCAGGGTGTGATTAGATCAGCAGTGTGTGGCTCATTCTTGAAGCACAGTTTTGTCTGAATGATGATTATATTGAGTGTTATGAATCCTGCATTTAATCTGTGAAGCACTACAGAATGTGTTCGGTGTGTGATAGAGTCAACAGTAATAGCCTCCCCCGGGTCCTAATGACCACTCGGTGAGGAGTTTAATCTGTAGGGGGCGCTGTTGGCCTACTTCTAATTAAATTAAAAGTAAAATAGCCTACACTTGTAACATTTAGACTGTGTTTCTGATTAAATAAAGCAGTAATTGATGTCGTAAAATAATGAGTATGTTTTGATTTAAACGTTAGAAGCTATAGCTTACATAAATAAAAAAAAATCACAAACATGACACTTGTAAATTACATAATTTTATATATACTGATTTATTCATTAATGTGTAATATGTTATATTTTTTAAACAAATCATAAGCTCTAAAAGATATTCTGAATTTTTACAAATCTTTTGCTTTAGACCATCTACAAATGTTAAATCTTAAAATAAAATGTTAGGGTTACCACTGCATCTTTCTTTGGGGGGGGGGGTAAAATGCAGCGATTGATATACAGTTTATTTATAGTTATTTTCAAAGCTTCAATATACTGTCAAAAAACTTCATTATTGTTTATTTAATTCTAACAAATAAGTTCTTGTTTAAAAACTAACCAAAATTAAAAGTATGTTGCTTATAATTTCTGCACAGGAGAGACTTGGTGTTGTTTCCAAATAAAAGGAAATATATCGGCTATCGGCCAAAATTAGTTGAAAAATATCGGTATATCGGATATCGGCAAAATCCAATATCGTGCATCCCTTAGTTTTGAGATGTGTTTGTGATATTTTGAATGCAGCGCTTCATTTTGCAAGAGATGTGAGGTGTTTTGCATTTTTTGTGCAATTCTTGGATTTGTGTGTAAAGTTTTGAAAAAAGAGGCAAAGTTTTGAAAATGTGTGAAAGCAGTTGATAAACTATAAATACTCTGTGTGTTTGTGTGTGTGTGTCTCTCTGTGTGTATGTGTGTGTCTGTGTGTGTGTGTGTGTGTCTCTCTGTGTGTATGTGTGTGTCTGTGTGTGTGTGTGTGTGTCTCTCTGTGTGTATGTGTGTGTCTGTGTGTGTGTGTGTGTGTCTCTCTGTGTGTCTGTGTCTGTGTGTGTGTCTCTCTGTGTGTATGTGTGTGTCTGTGTGTGTGTGTGTGTGTCTCTCTGTGTGTATGTGTGTGTCTGTGTGTGTGTGTGTGTCTCTCTGTGTGTATGTGTGTGTCTGTGTGTGTGTGTGTGTGTGTCTCTCTGTGTCTGTGTCTGTGTGTGTCTCTCTGTGTGTATGTGTGTGTCTGTGTGTGTGTGTGTGTGTGTGTCTCTCTGTGTGTATGTGTGTGTCTGTGTGTGTGTCTCTCTGTGTGTCTGTGTCTGTGTGTGTCTCTCTGTGTGTATGTGTGTGTCTGTGTGTCTGTGTGTGTGTGTGTGTGTGTGTGTGTGTGTCTCTCTGTGTGTCTGTGTCTGTGTGTGTGTCTCTCTGTGTGTGTCTGTGTCTGTGTGTGTGTGTGTGTGTGTCTCTCTGTGTGTGTGTGTGTGTGTGTGTGTGTGCGTCTGTTTCTGTGTGTGTGTGTGTGTGTCTCTCTGTGTGTATGTGTGTGTGTGTGTGTGTGTGTGTGTGTGTGTGTGTGTGTGTGTCTCTCTGTGTGTATGTGTGTGTCTGTGTGTGTGTGTGTGTTCTCTCCAGGGCTGTGCGCACAACACCACAGGGCCTCACTGTGATCAGTGTCTGCCGGGTTTCTATGGTGAGGCCAGCGAAGGAACGCCGGACGACTGCCAGAGATGCTCCTGCCCGCTGACACTGGCGTCCAACAAGTGAGTGACTGTGTGTGTGTGAGTGTGTGTGTGTGAGAGAGTGTGTGTGTGTGAGAATGTCTGAGCCGTTTCTCACAGCAACACAAACCGTGTCTTCATCCGAGAACACACACAGCATACATTACTCACACACTCACAATACCATGCTTTTAACACTTTAAATAACAGTGCAGTAACTGTAAATACTGTAAAAAAAATAAAAATAACTATAAATTATTTTTTTAACAGTAGATTATCTGTTTTGATTTTAATAAATATATATATATATACATACATATATAATATATTTGTGTTTGTATGTATGTAATTTGATTTGTATTAATTTAAAACTTTTATGAAATTTTACTTATTAAATTAAATGTATTATGTATTAAAATGAATAATCATTTTCTTATAGATAGAATTTTTAAGAATGTTATTAAATTAATTTAGATATTTATATATAAATTGAAAAATGTTTAATTATATTTAAGAAAAATTTATTTTATTTATTAAATGTTATTATTAAATCTGTGTGTGTGTGTATATAGTGTATATATATATCATTTCTCAAAATAAAAAAACATGTTTGTATATGTTTTTTAATGTAATTATTTTGTATTTAATTATACTATCATATTACATTTAACATGCATTCTAAAAATATTTTAAATATATTAAAATATCAATTATATATACATACAGTATGTAGAGAAAATATCTATATGTATATATTTGTGTGTGTATATATATATATATATATATATATATATATATATATATATATATTATATTATGTATATATATATATGTATGTATATATATATATATATATATATGATATATATATAGTATATTATATTATGTATATATATATATATATATATATATATATATATATATATATATATATGTATATATATATATATATATATATATATATATATGTATATATATATATATATATATATATGTATATGTATGTATATATATAGATATATAGATAGATAGATAGATAGATAGATAGATAGATGTATAGACTCTATGAAATAGTATGTGAATGATGTGATTGGTGTGTGCTGCAGTTTTAGCCCCACGTGTGTGCTGCAGCGTCCCGGAGAGTTCAGCTGTGATCAGTGCATGCTGGGATACGCAGGAGCCAAGTGTGAGAGGTACAGGACTAACAATGATTTATTCTGAGGTTCATATTTCTGCACCGGTGAAATCACTGAGTAATGGTCCTCAGGTGTGCGGAGGGTTATTACGGTGCCCCCGCGGAGCCGGGCCGGAGGTGTTTGGCGTGTGAGTGTAACGGTAACGTGGATCCGTCTGAAGCGGGTCACTGCGACGGACGCACCGGAGAGTGTCTGAAGTGTTTGGGTCACACGGCGGGTCTGCACTGCGAGCGCTGCGCCGACGGCTTCTACGGAGACGCCGTGACCCTCAAAAACTGCCAGGGTGAGAGAAAACCACTCAACATACGCTTTATGCATCATTCTTATATTAAAATCTTTGTTTCTGAGCTTCACTTACAATGTTTACTTTTTCATTTAGCTCTTTCCACTCTTAGAAGTACATTTCTATTTTTCTAATGACTGAGTGAAATGTATATTTGAAGTAATTATATTTAAATCATAGTAATATGTGTCCCTGGAGCACAAAAGCAGTCATGAGTAACACAGGTATATTTGTAGCAATAGACAACAATACATTGTATGGGTCAAAATTATCCATTTTTCTTTTATGCCAAAAATCATTAGGATATTAAGATCATGTTCCATGAAGATATTTAGTAAATTTCCTACCGTGAATATATCAAAACTTAATTTTTGATTAGTAATATGCATTGCTAAGAACTTCATTTGAACAACTTTAAAGGTGATTTTCTCAATATTTAGATTTTTTTGCACCCTCAGATTCCAGATTTACAAATATTGTCCTATCATAACAAACCATACATCAATGGAAATCTATTTATTCAGCTTTCAGATGATGCATAAATCTCAATTTCCAAAAAATTGACCCTTATGACTGGTTTTGTGCTCCAGGGTCACAAATGTTTTATGCATCATTATATTAAAATCTTTGTCCCTGAGGTTCACTTACAATGATTTTGCCTAATTTAATTTTTCATTTAGCTCTTTTCACTCTTAGAAGCACATTTCTATTTTTCTAATGACTGAGTGAAATGTATATTTGAAGTACTTATATTTAAATCATAGTAATATTATCTATTAGGGGTGTAACGGTACACGTATTCCTACCAAAAATGTTCAATACAGGGTTTTCGTTTCAGTACGTATGTGTACCGAGCAAATCAATCCATTTATTTCAGGAAATTCAGACAATAAAAGCCGTTTTGGCGCTTACAGATCGCTGTATAAACGCCTCGGTGATCGTCCCTTCTTCTTTACTGCTAGTTTTAACATGAAATAAACATAATGAACAAATCATGCCTCGTGTAATTTCAGAAAGACGTCATTAAAACAGCTTGTAAACAATGTCACGTAGCATTTCATTTACCTCATCAGTGTCTACAGCTCGTTATCTACTACAGAAATGAAGTCTAGAGACGAGCATTTTGAGAAATTTTAGACTATATACTCATTATATTTTACTTTACCTGTCTTAATTATTTAATGTATGTTTAAATAAATCTTTTATGATGACAGCCACTCTGTAAATTATTATATTTCAACAACAAATAGAAATTGTATAATATAGAAGTTAGTTTAAAAACTGCATTATGAGCAATTTACATGTTTGCATACACATTTTTAATTCGAGGGTTGATTATTATAGTTTAAAAAAATAAATATTAATTGAATTTGATTTTCTTCCTTAGTATTTTTGTCTTATTTTCTAGTATAAATATCTACAGATTTTTAAATTAAGATGCATTTACTTTACAAGTAAAATGACTTCAGATATTATGTCTTGTTTTCTGAAAATATTATCAAAATGTTGTTAATTTTTGCTTAAAACAAGTAAAAATATCTGCCAATGGTGTAAGAAAAATAATCTTGTTTAGCCTTTGAATTAAGATAATTTTTCGTGCCCCATTGGCAGATATTTTTATTTATTTTAAGCAAAAACTAACAAAATTTTGATAATATTTTCAGAAAACAAGGCATAATATCTTAAGTCATTTTACGTGTCAAGTAAATGCATCTTAATTCAAGAATTTGTAGATATTTATACTAGAAAAGGAAGAAAATCATGTTTGCAGTGTGGGCTCTGTTGTTAATTGTAATCTTATAGTAATGTAAAGAGCTAACTATAGTTTAGAGCAGAAGCTGAGGTTGATTTTTATCCCTAAGAAAATTTTAATTGTAATTTAATTTATTTAAAGAAAAAGCCATTTGTTCAGTAAACCATTGATTAATTTAAATATATAAAAACATATATATATATATATTTATGCTTAGTTTTTTCCTCCTGCTGTACCGAAACCACCGTCATGCTTGTGCACCGTTACACCCCTAATATCTATACATAATAGTCAGATTTGTATAATAATAAGAACACTTTGTGACATCTGCTGGACAAACACAGCACTGTTTTATAGGGGTGTAACGATTCGTTTTAACAACGATTTGATTCGTGGTTGTCGATACGATACAAGAACGATATTGGTTCATTTAGAACGATACGATCCGAAATGATTCAGTGACTTGAAATCGATTCAGTAACTTTTTAGCCAAAAATTCAACCAGTGTGACTGAAATAAATACCTGGATACTGGACAGTGCAGGTGACGTTTCCTAGATTCCTGTTGTTTCTTGTAAGGGAATCAGGTATCAATTAATTATGGATATAAACAAACAAGTAAACAACAATTAATGGCAAATGCATTCACATTTTATTTGAATAAAGTGCAACACTTTAGGTTGAATTAACAGGAAGTTAACCTTTTCTGCTCTCGTTTTCAATATTCAATACATTTTCAATAAAAGTACAGTAAGTGCAACCAACATTTCAACAGTAGGTTTACCTGCTACTTCTGCTTTTGTTTTTCAACATAAAAATATTTACATTTATGCATTTAGCAGACGCTTTTATCCAAAGCGACTTACATTGCATTCAGGCTATACATGTTTTATCACTATGTGTGTTCCCTGGGAATCGAACCCACAACCTTTGCGCTGCTAACACAATGCTCTACCACTGAGCCACAGGAACACAATATTTATAATATTAATATCAAAAATAAAGTGCAACCAACATCTCTTCAGGTTGAATTAACAGTAGGTTTACCTGCTACTTTTGCTGTTGTTTTTCAACATAAAAATACAAATACAGTATTAATATAAAAAATCTACAGATTTTTTTTTCAAAAATATCAACTGATCAACATGATCTGGCCGCAGAACACTTCTCTGTGCGTTCACTGTACCTCATAACTGTCAGTGTCATTTGCACACTTGCACACTTGCACACAACACGTTCTGTATCTTGTAAATCGTATCTTATTTTTATATTTATTTTATTTTTTGTGATTGGCTGCTTCATGTCAACCATGTATAACCTGTTGCACATTCCTCTCTGTACAGTCATGCTTATATTAATATTTAATTCTACAGCTTACTGTCATGCACATTCTTTTATATTTTATATTTTATTCTTTATATCTTATTTTTCATTCATTTTATCTTATGTTTACTTCCCTTGTGTTGTTTTTTTCAATATTTGCACTGTCCATGGAGCGGACCCGACTCTCATTTCACTGCTGGTTATACAGTCTCTGTATAGTCGTGTATGTGACAAATAAAACTTGAAACTTGAAACTATGTCGCCAGCAGTACTAAAAACTCGCTGAAATCCCATGGCGCCTTAGTAGGTGGTTGGAGAGATTTGTCGTGTTGCCGTTGTACTTTACTTGACCTTTACATATCCTACAAACAGCGAGCGACTTATTTAGAAAATCTCCGTCTTTGCAAAAGCCAAAGTGTTTCCACACACTGGACCGCAATGGTGGCTTGATAATTTCTCGCTCGTCGACTTCTCCTCTGCCATCCGCCATGCTATGTTTTGTTGTCTTTGCGCTGCTGCTGGCGCGTGGCGATGGCGTCACATATAGGCAGACTGAACCGAGTCACGTTTAACGCCTTTATCATTAAAAGACTAAGTGCTAAGAAAAAACATCCATATAAAGTCTGATGTGCTTAAATCCAATGCGTTATTTCCTAGTATCGATACAATCGATTGATTACCTTTTAAAACGATGTTAGATCGATATATGTCGTCCGGAAGGCCAACTTGCCGAGCACAGATCGATGTAGTTGGATCATATGAATATAAATCGATACATCGATGTAGTTGATGAATCGTTACACCCCTACTGTTTTACTGTAGCGTGTTCCTAATCATGTGATCCGTGTGTGTCCAGCCTGCGGTTGCCATGGTAACGGCTCTCTGTCCACCGTGTGTCATGTGATCACGGGTCAGTGTGAGTGTAAGGCCAGCGTGATCGGACAAACCTGTGACCGCTGTCAGGTAACGTCAATACTCATATACTGTCAATAACTGCCTGTTTATGAACTTATTCTTTATGCCATGTTTGGTTGCTCTTTATTTTAAGGTGTCCTTGTTACAGTGTAATTATACATTTAAGTACTGAGTAATATTAATTAACTACATGTACTTACTAAATGGTTATGGTTAGGGTTTGGTTTGTGGTTACTTGCATGTGATTATGCATAATTAATTGTTATTATAATAATATGTGTAACAAGGACACCTTAAAATAAAGTATTAACCCATGTTTCATTATATATACTTTTTAATTTTTTATTCACTTATACAAGAAAAATATACTGTGTTCAATAATGGTTGATTACCATTTATTACCATTAATAGTTTTATTATATATTATAGTTCATATAGTATTCATCAATATTCTCATTTATTTCCTAGTTATTAATAGTTTTATATATTATATTTACTCATGTAATATGCATTAATAATTCTCTTTTTTACAGTTTAATATAATTAGTTTTATAAAAACTATTTTAAACTATTATTATTAATAATAATAATTTATATAATATTCATTAGTAATTCTCTTTGACTTACTGTTTATTATCATTAATAGATTTATTATATTATTATATATTATTCTCAATTGTTCATATAATACACATCAATAATTGTTTTATTTACTCTTTATTAATTTCATTTTTATATTATAATTGAAGATTCATTATCATATATTATTAATAACTCATATAATATTCATTAATCATTTTCTTTTATTTACTTTTTTATTAATATAGTTTTACTATATTATATATTATTAATACTTCATATCATATTCATTAATAATTCTCTTACTCTATTAGTATCATTAATAGTTTTATTTTTTATATTATTAATAAAGATTAATTGTATTATTATATTTATTAATCATTCATATAATATTCAGTACTAATTTTGTTAGTTGCACTTTATTAATGTAGTATTATAGTATATTATTAATAGTTTATATCTTATTCATTAATACATTTATTTTATTGCCTGTTAATTGATATTATTAGTTTTATTATAAATGATCAGTATATGACTTTATTTTCGTATGTTTACGGTTGTTTGTGTGTGTGTGTGTGTGTGTGTGTGTGTTGTGTGTTGTGTCGTGTGTGTGTGTGTGTGTTGTGTGTGTGTCTGTGTGTGTGTGTGTGTGTGTGTGTCTGTGTGTGTGTGTCTGTGTCTGTGTGTTGTGTGTGTGTGTGTGTGTCTGTGTGTTGTGTGTGTGTGTGTGTGTGTGTGTGTGTGTGTGTGTGTGTGTGTGTGTGTGTGTCTGTGTGTGTGTGTGTGTGTGTGTGTGTGTGTCTGTGTGTCTGTGTGTGTGTCTGTGTGTGTCTGTCTGTGTGTGTGTGTCTGTGTGTGTGTGTCTGTCTGTGTGTGTGCTGTCTGTGTGTGTGTCTGTGTGTGTGTGTGCTGTCTGTGTGTGTGTGTGTGTCTGTGTGTGTGTGTGTGTGTGTCTGTGTGTGTGTCTGTGTGTGTGTGTGTGTGTGTGTCTGTGTCTGTCTGTGTGTGTGTCTGTGTGTGTGTGTGTCTGTGTGTGTGTGTGTGTGTGTGTGTCTGTGTGTCTGTGTGTGTGTCTGTGTCTGTGTCTGTGTGTGTCTGTGTCTGTGTCTGTGTGTGTGTGTGTCTGTGTGTGTGTCTGTCTGTGTGTGTGTCTGTCTGTGTGTGTGTCTGTGTTGTGTGTGTCTGTCTGTGTGTGTGTGTGTGTCTGTGTGTGTGTGTGTGTCTGTGTGTGTGTCTGTGTGTGTGTGTGTGTGTGTGTCTGTGTCTGTCTGTGTGTGTGTCTGTGTGTGTGTGTGTCTGTGTGTGTGTGCTGTGTGTGTCTGTGTGTGTCTGTGTTGTGTGTGTGTGTGTCTGTGTGTGTGTCTGTGTGTGTGTGTGTGTGTGTGTGTGTGTGTGTGTGTGTGTGTGTGTATGTGTGTGTGCGTCTGTGTGTCTGTGTGTGTGCGTCTGTGTATGTGTGTCTGTGTGTGTGTGTGTCTGTGTGTGTGTGTCTCTGTCTCTGTCTGTGTGTGTGTCTCTGTGTGTGTGTGTCTCTGTCTCTGTCTGTGTGTGTGTGTCTCTGTGTGTGTGTGTCTCTGTCTCTGTCTGTGTGTGTGTGTCTCTGTGTGTGTGTGTCTCTGTCTCTGTCTGTGTGTGTCTCAGGTGGGTTATTACGGTATCAACAGCGGTGATGGCTGCAGACTCTGTGAATGTAACCAATCAGGCGCTGTGTCTGCGTCATGTGACGAGGAGGGGCGGTGCCAGTGCATCGCTGGAGTGACGGGTGATAAATGTGAGCGCTGTGAGCGCGGATTCTACAGCTTCACCGAGAGCGGATGCACACGTAAGAACAGCAGACACATATATTAATATAGTAATTAGTTCATGACATGCACTGATGCACAATGAGAGCTATGACTAGTTTAGGCTAGTGATGGGAGAAACGAATCTTTTCGAAGCTTCGAATCAATTGAACCAATTGCTTCGCAAAATGATTGAGTGTTTCGAAGCGCTCGAAACACCACACACTAGTGACGCCTGCTGGTCAAAAGTGTGTAAATGCTAAAACATGCATAAAAACAGCTTTTAAAAACCCACTGCAAATGTTTTATTGAAAGTATAATACATTAAATGTAATAAAAATAGTAAAATACCATTAAATATGAAGTGTCTGTATAATATGTGGCTTTTATAATATTTTATATTAATTAGCAAGGCTTGTTTTGTTTGTTTTATGGAGAGCTTGTATATAGAGGCCAGTAAAGGGACTATTAACTACTTCTCGTCCTTTTAATTACACAAACGTCTCGTTAAAAATGTCTACAAATTGATGAAACTGATCCGAGATCAGGTAATGAGCTCACATGATTCACAGGTTCACAGAGATCATCGCCCCCAGCGGAAAACCATTGACAGTTATGATGTAATGAAACCTCGTTTACTGAAATCAGTGTTTAACTAATTTTCAGAGAAAGTTGCTAAATTACGTTATTGCGCAATCACGACGCAAAATTGTGTCACAGCATCAAATCTCGGCAAAAAATATAGTTTTTATGTTAATTTAGATTTGTTTGTAAAAATAATATGCATAATATAATATTAAAATATAAATAACTGTATTTTTAAATACATTGAATTATTGAACACTTACACATTTTTGAATGATTACAATTTAAGTTTTTTTAATAGCTAGTAAACTAGTAATACTACACATTCTCAACAGTTAAGTAGTGTATCAGTAGATAGTTAGTGTGCTGCACTCTAAGAAAAGTCTGCAAGAATAGAGCACAATCTATTATGTTAATATGAAATAATTTTCCGTATTGATTTTTACATGCATTTTAAATCACACATTGTGTTTTTGGGTTATAATGCTGGATAATATCCTGGAAAATTACTACTGTAGTATCTTTTCAATTTTTCTTACAGTGTACTAACTTATAAACAATCGCAAGCTACTAACAAAGTGTATCATAAATGAACAATTATTCAATTATTATTATTAAATTGAACAATTGCAAATAGCATCTAGGCATCTTTGGTTTCCTCTTTTTGTGTAATTTGGATGTAAAATGCATGCCTTTTTATTGTCTGAGTCACTTATCAAAAGTTGTTAAAAGTTGCCAAATAAATTTAAAAAATTGCTACATTTGTTGCGAGGTGCTTTTGGAAGAAAAAGTTGCTAGATTTGGCAACAAAATTGCTAAGTCTGACTGAAATCACTTTTGGCTGATATTGATACCCGCTCCGAATCACAAATGATTCACAAAAGCTCCAAAGCTTCATGAAGCAGTGATTCAAAACAAATGATTCACAAAAGCTCCAAAGCTTCATGAAGCAGTGATTCAAAACAAATGATTCACAAAAGCTCAGAAGCTTCATGAAGCAGTGATTCAAAACAAATGATTCACAAAAGCTTCAAAGCTTCATGAAGCAGTGATTCAAAACAAATGATTCACAAAAGCTCAGAAGCTTCACGAAGCAGTGATTCAAAACAAATGATTCACAAAAGCTCCGAAGCTTCATGAAGCAGTGATTCAAAACAAATGATTCACAAAAGCTCCGAAGCTTCACGAAGCAGTGATTCAAAACAAATGATTCACAAAAGCTCCGAAGCTTCACGAAGCAGTGATTCAAAACAAATGATTCACAAAAGCTCCAAAGCTTCATGAAGCAGTGATTCAAAACAAATGATTCACAAAAGCTTCAAAGCTTCATGAAGCAGTGATTCAAAACAAATGATTCACAAAAGCTCAGAAGCTTCACGAAGCAGTGATTCAAAACAAATGATTCACAAAAGCTCCGAAGCTTCATGAAGCAGTGATTCAAAACAAATGATTCACAAAAGCTCCGAAGCTTCATGAAGCAGTGATTCAAAACAAATGATTCACAAAAGCTTCAAAGCTTCATGAAGCAGTGATTCAAAACAAATTATTCACAAAAGCTCCAAAGCTTCACGAAGCAGTGATTCAAAACAAATTATTCACAAAAGCTCAGAAGCTTCACGAAGCAGTGATTCAAAACAAATGATTCACAAAAGCTCCAAAGCTTCACGAAGCAGTGATTCAAAACAAATGATTCACAAAAGCTCCGAAGCTTCATGAAGCAGTGATTCAAAACAAATGATTCACAAAAGCTCCAAAGCTTCATGAAGCAGTGATTCAAAACAAATGATTCACAAAAGCTCCGAAGCTTCATGAAGCAGTGATTCAAAACAAATGATTCACAAAAGCTCCAAAGCTTCACGAAGCAGTGATTCAAAACAAATGATTCACAAAAGCTCCGAAGCTTCATGAAGCAGTGATTCAAAACAAATGATTCACAAAAGCTCCGAAGCTTCACGAAGCAGTGATTCAAAACAAATTATTCACAAAAGCTCTGAAGCTTCACGAAGCAGTGATTCAAAACAAATGATTCACAAAAGCTCCAAAGCTTCATGAAGCAGTGATTCAAAACAAATGATTCACAAAAGCTCTGAAGCTTCATGAAGCAGTGATTCAAAACAAATTATTCACAAAAGCTCCGAAGCTTCACGAAGCAGTGATTCAAAACAAATGATTCACAAAAGCTCCGAAGCTTCACGAAGCAGTGATTCAAAAGCAAATGATTCACAAAAGCTCCAAAGCTTCATGAAGCAGTGATTCAACAAATGATTCACAAAAGCTCCGAAGCTTCATGAAGCAGTGATTCAAACAAATGATTCACAAAAGCTCCAAAGCTTCACGAAGCAGTGATTCAAAACAAATGATTCACAAATTATTCACAAAGCTCCGAAGCTTCACGAAGCAGTGATTCAAAACAAATTATTCACAAAAGCTCAGAAGCTTCACGAAGCAGTGATTCAAAACAATTGATTCACAAATTATTCACAAAAGCTCCAAAGCTTCACGAAGCAGTGATTCAAAACAAATGATTCACAAAAGCTCTGAAGCTTCACGAAGCAGTGATTCAAAACAAATGATTCACAAAAGCTCCAAAGCTTCATGAAGCAGTGATTCAAAACAAATGATTCACAAAAGCTCCAAAGCTTCATGAAGCAGTGATTCAAAACAAATGATTCACAAAAGCTCCAAAGCTTCATGAAGCAGTGATTCAAAACAAATGATTCACAAAAGCTCTGAAGCTTCATGAAGCAGTGATTCAAAACAAATGATTCACAAATGATTCACAAAAGCTCCGAAGCTTCACGAAGCAGTGATTCAAAACAAATGATTCACAAATGATTCACAAAAGCTCCGAAGCTTCACGAAGCAGTGATTCAAAACAAATGATTCACAAATGATTCACAAAAGCTCCGAAGCTTCACGAAGCAGTGATTCGAAACAAATGATTCACAAATGATTCACAAAAGCTCCGAAGCTTCACGAAGCAGTGATTCGAAACAAATGATTCACAAAAGCTTCGAAACAAATGATTCACAAAAGCTCCGAAGCTTCACGAAGCAGTGATTCGAAACAAATGATTCACAAAAGCTCCGAAACAAATGATTCACAAATGATTCACAAAAGCTCCGAAGCTTCACGAAGCAGTGATTTGAAAGAAAGCGCTCATGACTAGTTTAGGCTAGTTTAGGTTAGTGAGTGTGAGCTCATGTGATCTCGCTTGTGTCTCCTCTAGCGTGTGACTGCGCACACACACACGGAAACTGTAACACACACACGGGCGAGTGTATCTGCCCTCCACACACACGCGGCCTGAAGTGTGAGGAGTGTGAGGAAGGTCACTGGGGTCACGACGGCGTGTCCGGCTGTAAGGTACGAGACGAGACATCATAACACTACCATGTAAATACCATTGTGATGAATTTGTAAATATTACCAAATATGAATAAATAATTACTACTGTATATAAAAAAACTATAAAAAATAATTACTATTATTACTGAATGTTAGTTTTTTCCAGTACAATGGTAATGAAGGATTAATAGTACTATAGTAGTATTAAATAAATAAATAATAATAAAGGGAATACCTTAGACGGCCATGTAAATAGCTTAGTGATTTTTTATATAGAGTATTATTATTATTATTATTATTATTATTGAATATTATTTTTTTCAGAGTGCATTGGTAATGTATTATTATCATTTAATAAATGCTAAAATAATAATAATAATAATAAAAGGAATTCCTTGGACTAACGTGTAAATAGCATAGTGATATTTTATATAGAGTTATTATTATTATTATTATTATTGAATATCATTTTTTTTCAGAGTGCATTGGTAATGTATTATTATCATTAAATAAAAAATGCTAAAATAATAATAATAAAATTTGGACTAACGTGTAAATAGCATAGTGATTAAATATGAATATAAACAAATATGAGTATGATGATGATAATTTTTTTTTTAATATTTATTATTATTATTCACAGTACAGTGGTTATGTGATGTTGTTATTAAAAATAAAACATTTATAATTAATAATAGTAATAATGCGAATTTCTTGAAATATATAAATACCATAGTGATTAAAAATGTGTATGAAAATAAAAAAAATTGTATAAATAATAATAGTTGTTATTGATGTTAAATAATATAAAAAAAAAAATAATAATAAAATAAAATTAATTTAAAATAATTACTTGGACTACTATATAAATACCATAGTGATACATATGTAAATATGAGTTTGAACAAATATTAATAAATAGTAATATGAAAAAATAATAATAGATGGATTCTATGGACTATCATGCAAGTAGTGTAGTGATAAATATGTAAATATTAATATAAATAATTAAATTATAAGAATAAATAATGGTGTATATCATACTGTATAACCATCTGTACTATGGTATCACCACAGTATTTGGCAGTAAGTGTAGATTCAGTGGTGTGTGTGTGTGTGTGTGTGTGTGTGTGTGTGTGTGTGGTCACTCCTCAATAATATGTGAATGTATGTGTGTGGCTACTCTAATACTGTGATGTTGTAATTGAGTGTGAAATGTGTGATAATGTAGTCACTCCAAAAAATCATAATGTGGATTGGTTTGAGTGTGTGTGTGATAGTCACTCCTCATATGATGATGTAATTTAGATAATATGTGTGTTGTCACTGACCTCGATATGGTACAGTATTTGGGTAGTGTGTTAGTGGTGTGGTTTGTGTGTGTTTGTCACTCCTCATATGTGATGTGTGGTGTGTGTGTGTGTGAGTGTGTGTGGGTGTGTGTGTGTGGTCACTCCTCATATGTGATGTGTGTGTGTGTGTGGTCACTCCGCATATGTGATGTTGGTGGTGTGTGTGTGTGTGGTCACTCCTCATATGTGATGTTGGTGGTGTGTGTGTGTGTGGTCACTCCTCATATGTGATGTTGTGGTTGTGTGTGTGTGTGTGTAGTCACTCCTCATATGTGATGTTGGTGGTGTGTGTGTGTGTGGTCACTCCTCATATGTGAGTTGGTGGTGTGTGTGTGAGTGTGTGTGGAGTGTGTGTGTGTGGTCACTCCTCATATGTGATGTTGGTGGTGTGTGTGTGAGTGTGTGTGGAGTGTGTGTGTGTGGTCACTCCTCATATGTGATGTTGGTGTGTGTGGTGTTATGTGTGTGTGGTGTGTGTGTGTGTGGTCACTCCTCATATGTGATGTTGGTGTGTGTGTGTGGTAGTGTGATGTGTGAGTGTGTGTGTGTGGTCACTCCTCATATGTGATGTTGGTGTGTGTGTGTGTGTGTGTGTGTGTGTGTGTGTCACTCCTCATATGTGATGTGTGGTGTGTGGTCACTCCTCATATGTGATGTGTGTGTGTGTGTGTGGTCACTCCTCATATGTGATGTGTGTGTGTGTGTGTGTGTGTGGTGTGGTCACTCCTCATATGTGATGTGTGTGTGTGTGGTCACTCCTCATATGTGATGTTGGTGGTGTGTGTGTGTGCAGGTGTGTAACTGCAGCTCCGTTGGCTCCAGTTCGTCTCAGTGTGACCTGCAGTCGGGTCAGTGTCGCTGCAGACCGCACTTCTCCGGACTCCGGTGTGACCGCTGCGCTTTGGGCTACAAAAGCTTCCCAGAATGCACCGCGTGCAGCTGCAGCCCCGACGGCACGCGAGAGGAGTTCTGCGACCCGGCGCTGGGAGTGTGTGGATGTGAGGATCACGGCCGCTGCTCCTGCAAGGTGACCACAGAGACGCCTCTGTATAGGGCTGGACGGGGTTTATGATTTTAGAGATTAATTCGGATTTAATGTTTTGCCACAATTTTATTTTTTAGAAATCGAGCAATGATGATTTTGAATAGAAATATTACCAATTTTATTTTTCATCTTTCTTCACCTTTTGCTGTTATTGTCTTTTTTATTATTTCTTCTCTATTATTATGTGAATAATTGTGTACAAAAGCAGTCATAAGTAACACAGGTATATTTGTAGCAATAGCCAACAATACATTGTATGGGTCAAAATTATCAATTTTTCTTTTATGCCAAAAATCATTAGGATATTAAGATCATGTTCCATGAAGATATTTAGTAAATTTCCTACCGTAAATATATCAAAACTTAATTTTTGATTAGTAATATGCATTGCTAAGAACTTCATTTGAACAACTTTAGGTGATTTTCTTAATGTTTAGATTTTTTTGCACCCTTTATTATTTTTACAGAACATTTATAGTTAATAATAGTCTACTGATGATGTACCTTCAGTCATTTTGAATTTGAATTACCTTGATTTTTGATAATTTTCCAAAGCATTTTCCTCGTATTATTTCTGAGCATATAATATGTATAATACGAGTTTGTACAAGATGTAGTTGTAGTTCATGCATCTTTTCTGCAAATATATTTAACAAGTGATTTGTTTAACATTTACATCATGAATATAATTTTCTTTAACTCGAGGGTTAATAAAGAACAAGTTATTGAATCATGTTGTAGGGCTGCAAAATGATTAATAACGATTAATCAATTCAAAATAAAAGTTTGTTTACACACTATATGTGTGTGTACTGTGTATGTTTATTATGTGTATATAAATACACACACATACATGTATATATTAAGGTAAAATATTAATATTTATATATCATATAAATTATATACAAGTGTTTACATACAAATACATAATTTTTTATGTAAACACTTGTATATAATTTATATGATATATAAATATTTTACATATAAATCTAACATATTTTTCCTTAATACAGTATATACTGTATGTATGTGTGTGTATTTATATATACATAATAAACATACACAGTACACACATATATTATATAAACACTTTTAATTTTGACTAGTTAAAAATCGAGAATAAGTCAAACTTTCTGAAAAAGTCAATATTTAATTTTTTTGCCATATCGCCCAGCCTTACCTTTGTATATTGATATGTGTTCTAGTGCATCATGGTTAACGTGGTTAATGTTTCTCAGGAGAACGTGGGCGGCAGCGGCTGTGACGAGTGTAAGAGCGGGACGTTCGGTCTGACGGCTCAGAATCCGTCCGGATGCAGTCCCTGCTTCTGTTCCGGCGTGTCCAGCGTTTGTGAGGAGCTCGGCGGATTGATCCGAGCGCCGGTGAGCAGTGACCACACACAACACATCAGAGCATGTGAGCTACGAAATATAGAGCGATCGCTCTGTCTCGCTCCGGTTCCGCTCCAATACCGCTCACACCACGAGTCTAGGGCATGCACAAATCCACCCAGAATTCACCTGTGCCTTCAACAATTAACAAAACTGTCAGCCTACACTTCAAAAATCGTTCGTTGTGAAGGAGAGATATGGAGTTCGTGAAATATTTCCAAAAGCAAACCGACAGGTCATACAGGTGCACAATTCCTGTCAAAAAAATAGATAACGATGTTGAACAGGAATGTGGTGATACGATTTCAGTAAGTAAGGATTCGTATTTTAATCTAAAAAGACACATCATGCGGAAACATGACAGTGTGCTGCGCGAACATGGCAAAACGTGAGCATTTTGAATATGGTTGAAATAGGAAATATTGGCTAATAATCAATTAAATAAGTTTTGTCATACAAATATTTTAATGTAGTCTACTTAACCCTGTCCGTGATTTTTTATTTCATAGAGAAAGAGATATAAATATATGTTCTATTTTGACTGATGTTGCTGTGAGTTGTTTATAGGATATAGTCTGCGTGGCGGATGCGTCGCGGAGCGGGTTTGCTGCGTGTTGATTTCCTTTCCGCGCCTATGTTAACAGATTAGAGCAGCCACACTGCCTGCGGGATATGCGCGTATCAGGTGCGCGGTCCAACCACACCGCAACCGCGGCCCCGCGACAGAATAGAAGTGAAGCGGATTTTTCCGCAGCAGTTACGCAACAAACCCGCTCCACGTCCGCCACGCAGACAGTGTGTCCCAGGCGTAAGGCTTCGGTTGAAAACGGCAGGTGTTAGGCATGAAGAGGAATTTTAAATGTGAGCGAGCGTGGAGCGATTTCACCGGAGCGGGATGAAATTGTAGATGAGCGGGGAGCGGGAATTCTCACCGCTCAGCTCCGCTCACATGCTCTGCAACACATTAGGGCTGCCACTAACGACTATTTTTATTTCGATTAATCTATCGACTAATTAACCGATTAATCTAAAAGATTAATTTCCCACAAAAAATCAACAAGATTATTTTATTAAACCAAATGAAATCCAAATTTTAATGCAAAAGTAATGTGCAACATAGAGTGCAAGAAGCAAGTGTCCATCTCATCAACGGAGTATAGAAAAAAAATTAATTTGGAAAAAAAACAGATTTTATAGGGCCCTATAATTATAAAAAAAATATTATGTGGTAATAAAAATAGATGTAAGTGAACAATAGCTTTTAAAAATGACTTAAAATACATATAGCAATGATGCAATAAGTATCATATGGTTTTATTGAACAAAACTGTTAATAAAATACATAATGTATTATAAACAATAGAGCTAATGTACATTACACATAACAACAAAGGCCTGCAGGGGGCGCCGACGCCTGATGATTATTTTTAAACATTACTGCGTGATCTAATCCTTGTTTAATATTGACCAAGCACCATTTAATTCAAATGTCCACTTAATCTTTAATATTTGTCCATTTCTTTAGGACAGAAATGCTATAGCCTCGGTAATAAAATAAATATGTGGACATCAAAACGTGTAAACTCAGAGTGAGGGTTTGAGCTTTTATTTTGAAACCGCGATGTATTCTCCTGTGTTTGTGTAGATTTATAAATGATTTACCTTACAAATCTGATGCCAGATGAATGTTATAATAAACCCAAACTCACAACAACATGCAGAGATGAGTTTGAGACGCTCCACATGTAAATAATAACAGTTTCTGTTGAACCACTGTGAACGGAGCCGCTGTGTGACTTAACCTACACGCATGTAAATAATTAAAGCTCATATACTGTGTTAGAACTGCATCGCATATAATTATTTAATTAAATCATAGCTTTGGGAATTCACAAATATGCTTAATAATGATTTTAAATGGGTTTAATATCATGCAGCCTTGGAAAATAGTCTAATAATTTGTTTTATGGATTCTCGTCCGTGAAATGCGCCACTTCCGGTATTTTGCCGGTTATTCGACGCGAGCAAAATAAAGTCGACTAAAATCAATAAATCACGACAGCCCTACAACACATCAACACACACTACACTGTAAACATACACTAGTTCAAAAGTTTGGGGTCAGTAAGACTTTTTAATGTTTAATGAGTCTCTTCTGCTCAGCAAGGCTGCATTTATTTGATCAAAAATACAGTAAAAATGTGAAATATTATTATAATGTAAAACAGCTGTTTTCTATGTGAATATGTGTTAAACTGTAATTTATTTCTGTGATCAAAGCTGTATTTTCAGCATCATTACTCCAGTCTTCAGTGTCACATGATCTTCAGAAATCATAATAATATGCTGATTTGCTGCTCAAGAAACATTTCTGATTATTATCAATGTTGAAAACAGTTGTGCTGCACAATATTTTTGTAGAAACCGTGAAAGATTTTATTTTTCAGGATTCACAGATGAATAGAAAGTTTAAAAAAAAACAGCATTTATTTGAAACAGAAATCTTTTGTAACATTATAAATGTCTTGACTGTCACTTTTGATCAATTTAAAGCATCCTTGATAAAAATAAGTTAAATAAATATTTATTTAAAAAAAAAAAAAAAAATCTTGCATATATAAAGGAAACAGTAAGTCACAAGATTCCATGCTTTACAGTGATTTTACCATGATTAAGAGGCGTAAAATATAAAAAATGTGTATAAAATAGTTCTTTGGTGCATTTTTGTCATATTAACATCCAGTCAGTTAGTGATTCTTTTGACTGATTCTTTAAGAGTCATTAGTTTGTGATTCTACAGTTTTTTTCTCATCACATTTAATTAAGATACAAACTAAACCCAGATAAAAATATTATTTATGCTGCCATGGAACTGAAGATAGCGGTGCAGGAAAATCCTGATGCTGATATGTTAATGATGTGAATCATGAGTAATCATGAATGGTGTGTGTATTAATAAGTGTGTGTGTGTGTGTGTGTGTGTGTGTGTGGTTCAGATCACGCTGGGCTCTGCTCCGGCTCTGCTGCGTGTCGTGTCTCAGAGTGACCTGCAGGGGACGCTGGAGGGCGTTTATTACAGCGATCAGGAGATGATGCTGGACGCGTCTCACCTGCAGAGTCTGTCTGTCCTCACCGCGCCGTATTACTGGAGACTCCCGCACAGATACCACGGTAACCAGGTACAGACCCACACAAATACCACGGTAACAAGACACAAACACCACAGTAAACACCACACAAATACCACGGTAACAAGGTACAGACCCACGCAAATACCACGGTAAACACCACACAAATACCACAGTAACAAGACAGAAATACCACGGTAACAAGGTACAGACCCACACAAATACCACAGTAAACACCACACAAATACCACAGTAACAAGACACAAATACCATGGTAAACACCACACAAATACCACAGTAACAAGGTACAGACCCACACAAATACCATGGTAAACACCACACAAATACCACGGTAACAAGGTACAGACCCACACAAACACCACACAAATACCACAGTAAACACCACACAAATACCACAGTAACAATGTACAGACCCACACAAATACCATGGTAAACACCACAGAAATACCACAGTAACAAGACACAAATACCATGGTAAACACCACACAAATACCACGGTAACAAGACACAAACACCACACAAATACCACAGTAACAAGACAGAAATACCACGGTAACAAGGTACAGACCCACACAAATACCACAGTAACAAGACACAAATACCATGGTAACAAGGTACAGACCCACACAAATACTACAGTAAACACCACACAAATACCACAGTAACAAGACACAAATACCATGGTAAACACCACACAAATACCACAGTAACAAGGTACAGACCCACACAAATACCATGGTAAACACCACACAAATACCACGGTAACAAGGTACAGACCCACACAAATACCACAGTAAACACCACACAAATACCACAGTAACAATGTACAGACCCACACAAATACCATGGTAAACACCACAGAAATCCACAGTAACAAGACACAAATACCATGGTAAACACCACACAAATATCACAGTACCAAGTTACAAACCCACACAAACACCACAGTAAACACCACACAAATACCACGGTAAACATCACAGAAATACCACGGTAACAAGACACATACCCCACAGAAATACCACAGTAAACACCACACAAATACCACGGTAACAAGGTATCCTTTCTTTGTAAATGTGCATAAAGTTTTTTTTATTTAATTGTTTTGTCATCTTGGTATTTTGAGAGATTGTTTATTTATTTTTCATGTTTATATTAGTTTTTTATTTATATATTTTAATTTATAATTTTTATGTATTTATATTAATATTTTTATAAAGTGTTTATGCATGTGTTTGTTGCACTGTTTCTGTTGTTTGTCTGGTAGCTGCTGTCGTACGGAGGAAGACTCTCCTACACGCTGACCTTCTTCGCTCTGGACGGCGTGGGTCTGGCCAATCACGAGCCTCAGGTGCTGATGAGGGGCGGACACCTGCGCAAGCTGGTCATCTACACCGAGCTTCCCGCCCCTGGAACGGCGTCCGCACCGGACACGAGGTTCCTCTGACCGAGGTCAGTCCGCTTCTGCATCGCTGTGTTTGTGCTGTAATCCCAGCTCGCTCTCTGACCGTGTTCTCGTGTTTGTCTGCAGCACAAGTGGAAGTATTTCAACTCGGTGTCTGAAGAAGCCGTGAGTCACGCCGACTTCATGTCAGTGCTGAGTAACGTGGAGTACATCATCATCAAAGCCTCGTACGGCTCAGGACTGCAGCAGAGCAGGTCATTCCTCCATCATTCACATCCACCCTGGAGCACAAAACTAGTCATAAGGGTCAATTTTGTGAAATTGAGATTTAGTCATCATCTGAAAGCTGAATAAATAATCTTTCCATTGATGTATGGTTTGTTATGATAGGACAATATTTGTAAATCTGGAATCTGAGGGTGCAAAAAAATCTAAATATTGAGAAAATCACCTTTAAAGTTGTTCAGATGAAGTTCATAGCAATGCATATTACTGATTAAAAATTAAGTTTTGATATATTTACGATAGGAAATTTACTAAATATCTTCATGGAACATGATCTTAATATCCTAATGATTTTTGGCATAAAAGAAAAATGGATAATTTTGACCCATACAATGTATTGTTGTCTATTGCTGCAAATATACCTGTGTTACTTATGACTGCTTTTGTGCTCCAGAGGACACATTTATCTTTTATATTATTAGGAAGACAAACATGTTTAGTTTTTAGAATAACCTCTATATAAAAAATATACAATAAAATTATAATAAATAGTAATACAAATGGGAAAATTTGAATTCTTTGGATTATCATGTAAATACCATAGTGATCAGAATGCTAATATGAATTAGTGAAGTAATAACAAAAATAACAAAATAATTCTAAATAACAAATTAATAATAAATAATAATAATATGTGGAATTCCTTGGATTGTGTAAATACCACAGTGATAAATAATAAAAAATATCAAATTTAATAATAAATAATAACGATTGTAATAATAATAAAAAATGGAATTCCTTGGATTATCATGTAAATACCATAGTGAAGAATTTGTAAATATGAATATGAACAAGTACGAATAAATAATAATAATACATTTATCAAAATAATAATGTTAATGAATATATATATATATATATATATAATATATTTAATATTAATAAAAAATAAATAAATATATATATAATATATTATCAAATTAATAATAAATAATAATAATTCCTTGGGTTGTCATTTAAATGCCATAGTTATGAATATGCAAATCTGAATAAATAATAATAAAAATATCCAAATAATTCCAAAATAATAATAATAGTGATAAAAATAATAAATGAAATTGCTTGAAGTTTCATATAAATACCATTGTGATTAATATTTAAATATGAATAAGACAAATAAGAGTAATATAATAATAATAATAATAATTCTAAATATGATAGTGATGAATAAGTAAATGATTATAATTCAGATTCATCATTCAGAACACATTCAGCTTCCATAATGTGACGTATTTCAGAGACAGGATCGTGAACAGTGTGTTATGATATTATTGATTAATTAATAGGTGTAGCAAGTTATTACATCTAGATGAAAGATTATGCAGATAAACGTGTTGCTTCAGAATAACATCTCTGATGAATCACTCACAATTAGACATGAATTAAAGAGACAGTGCACCCAAAAATTAAAATCCTGTCATCATTTACTCTCCCTCAAATAGATCCAAACCTGTATGAATGTGTGTGTTCAGAACAAACACATTCATACAGGTTTGGATCTACTTGAGGGAGATTAAGGGTGCTTTCACACGAGCACTTTTGGTGCGCACCCGGGTTCGATTGACGTCAGAGTTCGGTTCGTTTGGATGATGTGAACGCTGTCATCCGACCTCGGGTGCGCACTTGTGAACCGAACCCGAATCCGCTTAAAAAGGGTGGTCTGGGGTTCGGTTCAAGTGAACTCGGTACGGTTCGCTGCTGATGTGAACGCAGTCGCACCAAATCGCGGAAGTGAACCACTATTAATGGCGTATTATTTGATAAAAATGTGTGTTTGACTTACTTTCCTGACGAGCCTGACTGACGCAGAAAGCTGTTGGTTTCATTCAGCGTTCTTTAGAGCATTTGCAGTACATTCGTAAGACAGACGTAAGTGCCGTTATGTACCGAAGCTTTGTAAACAAAACGAACGGTTCAAAAACGTAAATATATAAAAGTGCTGATAGCAAGCTTATGCATTTTGCCGCCTTCTCCCGCGCCGTCGTTACTAAGCAAAGGGGTAAACATCTGCTGGCCTGACGACGCAAACGAACCGCGGTTCAGACCCAAATAAAATATGAACACAGTCCAGCGGGGGCGGGGGGAGGGGGGAGCAAACGAACTCGGGTTCGGACCAGGCAATCGAACCAAGTGTGAAAGCACCCTAAATGATGACAGGATTTTCATTTTTGGGTGCACTGTCCCTTTAAGAGAGTATTACACACACACACTCATCACTCACTCACTCTCACCACCTCTCACACATCTCACTCACTACACACACACACACACACACACACTCACTCACTCACTCACTCACACACTCACACACTCACTCACTCACTCACTCACTCACTCACTCACTCACTCTCTCTCACACACACACACACACACACACACACACTCACTCATCTCCTCACTCACACATCACACACACACACACACACACTCACTCACTCACTCACCATTCACTTACACACAAACTCTCTCTCACACACTCACTCACTCACTCTCACACACTCACTCACTCTCTCTCACACACACACACACACACACACACACACACACTCACTCACTCACTCACTCACTCACTCACTCACTCTCACACACACACTCACTCACTCACTCACTCACTCACTCACTCACTCACTCACTCTCACACACACACACACACACACTCACACACACACACTCACTCACTCACTCACACACACTCACATCACTCACTCATCTCTACACATCACTCACTCACACTACACTCACTCACTCACTCACTCACTCTCTCACACACACACACACACACACACAACTCACACATCACTACACTCACTCACTCACTCACACACACACACACATCACTCACTCACACACACACACACACCACTCACACACACTCTCTCTCACACACTACACACACACACACACAACCTAAACACGACGTCACTAATTTGATTATCTGATAGTGATCTCTAATATCTGGCTGGAGACGGCGCTGGAGGCGGAGGAGGTTCCTCAGGGTGGAGACGAGGCGAGGCTGGTGGAGAGATGCGAGTGTCCGCTGGGATACGCTGGACTCTCCTGTCAGGTCAGAGAAATCATACACTGTTACAGACCAACCTGAAACATTCATGTACCGTCACAAATTAATTTAGAAATATATCTGATAGTTCCTCTCCTTTATCCAGACTCAGAAACTCTGATAAATGTAGTGCTTTCAAACGATTAATCGCATTCAAAATAAAAGCTTTGTTCACATAATATATGTGTGTGTGTACTGTGTATATTTATTATGTATATATTTCAGAATAATATGTAATGTTTATATTTTTATATAATATAAATTATATAAATATATGCATGTAAATATTTTAAAAATATATACTGTATGTGTGTGCTTTTATATATACATAATAAATATACACAGTACAAAGCTTTTATTTTGAATGCGATTAATCGTTTCACAGCACTAGATAAATGCCTTAAATAAAATATATAAATAATGTACAATTAATAATTTATAATATAATACAATATAATGTAACATTTCTAATATTTCCTGCCATTTATTCAAATATAGAAACTCTGATAAATACTAAAATTAAACTAAAAATAAATAAAATAATATATATAAATAATATAAAATTAATATTTAATACAATTAAATATAATGTACAATTTCTAATATTTCCTGTCATTTGTCGAAATTTAGAAAGGCTGATAAATACTAACATTTACATTAAAAATAAATGAAGTAAAAATGTATAAATAATATAAAATTAATACTTAATAATATACTACAATATAACAATATACTAATACTTAATAATATACTACAATGTATAATTTCTAGAATTTAATTCACCAAATTTTGAAAGTCTGATAAATACTAAAAATTAAATTAAAAAATAAATAAAATGTATAAATAATATAAAATGAATACTTAGTAATATTATATATATATAGTTAAGAAAAATTTTATGTTTATATATTAAATATATTTATCTGTAATATAAATAATATAAATATGAATATATACATGTAAATATTTTCAAAATATATACTGTATGTGTGTGTATTTATATATACAGTATATATGCATAATAAATATACACAGAACACACAAATATATTATGTAAACAAAAACTTTTATTTTGGATTAATCGTTTGACAGCACTAATATTTCCTGACAATACTAAAAATACATTTTTAAAAATAAATAATATAAAATTAATCAATACAGTATCATGTGTAAAATATAAATAAAATGACATGATGATGATTATAAAAATGCTTAATTGAGACACTTTCTCATAGGCATCACTTCCGGTTGTTTTATGCAGTGTTTTGATGAATGATCTGATGTTTTTACCCATCATGCTCTCTGTTCCAGGAGTGTGCTCCGGGGTATTACCGTCAGGCCGTGTCTGAGCTCAATATGAAGGGCAGAAAGCGTCCGCTCATTCGGCCCTGCGTCCCCTGCCAGTGCAACAACCACAGCCTGTCATGTGACCTGGACACAGGCGAATGTCTGGTGAGAAATACATCCAAATATCTGATAATAAACACAGAAGCAGCTGCTTGAGATGCTGATATCATTGTGTGTTCAGGGATGCCAGCACAACACCGCAGGAGAGCACTGCCACGTCTGCGCCGCAGGGCATTATGGGAAGGTTCAGGGCTCCGTCAGCGACTGCTCGCTGTGCGCCTGTCCGCTGCGGGGTCAGAGGTGAGGTCACATGACACTGCCCTGGTCACATGGTCACCTGTAGCAGTTCTGGAAATTAACCAATAGAAACAGTTCTGGAAATCAGCCAATCAGAATTAAGAATAATAGAATGCCGAATGAAATTGAGTAGTGGTTCATGTTAGAGCTGCACAACAATATTTAGTTCTTCTGCTATATTAAGATATGAAAAAATGCAGGGATTTTCACCATATGACTTGAATAGATTTATTATGAAGTAATTAATAATTTGAGTATGAGTTGGATGATTTTATAATAAGAAATAAAAATATTTTATAATAAAAAATATTTTATAAAATAAAAATATTTTATAATAAAAAATAATATATTTTTTATAAACTTTACATTCTGAAGACGTTTATTGAGTGCAAATAATAATAATAATATTGACTATTATTAAATAAAAATATTGGGATAAAAAAAAATATAATGTAATGAAAATAAAAATAATTTAAATCTTAAATAAAATATTTTTTAAAAACTAATTTTAATTCAATGATTTGTCAAGTAAACATTTCTCATTTTTATTTAGTTTTAACTTGATGTACTAAAATAAATAAGACTAATAGTGAAATAATTTTTTTTATAAAAACTATTTAGACTTTAAAAAAATATTAATATATTAAAGAAGACATATTAATAATAATTAATAAAATTGACAAAAACACAATTAAACACAATTAAAACAAAAACAATATATAAAAATTAAAAACTAATTCAAACTATTAATATAATCTATAATAGTATCTCACTGATAGTAGATTATTTTAATAAAATCTTATTTTATAGTACAACTGCAAAATTACAATACTAATTTTTCCATCTTAATTTTCAAACATTAAACCATTAAGCTTTTATTTTGGCGGCTTGGCAGCTGAACGCGTGTATGTTTTAGTGAAATTTGTTTGCGCATATAATTAAATATATATGTGTGTGTGTGTGTGTGTGTGTGTGTGTGTGTGTGTGATTTTATATAAATAAATAAATAAATATAGAAAATATAGAAATATTTAAAAGAAATAAAATATTTCTTTCTTTATTTAAATATATTAAGTCATATTGCTATGTTGATTTTATTTCAGTATATGTTGTGTGTCTATAGTTTCAGCTCGACGTGTGTGTTGGAGGGCGCCGGTGATTTCCGCTGCGATCGCTGTGAGGAGGGATACGAGGGCCGTTACTGTGAGAGGTGAGGTATATACACACACACACACACACACACACATATAACGCACACACACACACACACACACACACTCACTCACTCACTCACTCACAGACAAACTCTCTCTCTCACACACTCACTCACTCACTCACTCACACACACACACACACACACACACAAACTCTCTCTCACACACAGTCACACACACACACACAGACACACACACACTCACACACACACAAACTCTCCACACACACACACACACACACACACACCTCCTCACACACACTCACACACACACACACACACCACACACACACACTCTCACACTCACACACACACACACACACAAACTCTCTCTCTACACACACACACACACCACTCACAACACACACCACCACACACACAAACTCTCTCTCACACACACTCACACTCACACACACTCACACACACACACACAACTCTCTCACACACACACTCACATCACACACACACACAAACTCTCTCTCTCACACTCACTCACTCACTCACTCACACACACACTCACTCACTCACTCACTCACTCACACACACACTCTCTCACACACACTCTCTACACACACACACACACACACACACAAACTCTCTCTCTCACACTCACTCACTCGCACTCACTCACTCACTCACTCACTCACTCACTCACACACACACTCTCTCACTCACTCACTCACTCACTCACACACACACTCTCTCTCACACACTCACACACACACACACACAACACTCTCTCACTCACACTCACTCACTCACACACTCACTCACTCACTCACTCACTCACTCACTCACTGCACTCACTACACACTCACACTCACTCACTCACTCACACACACACTCTCTGACTCACCACCAGTCACACGTCACAGTCACTACACACAGACAGACACTACATCACACACTGCTCTCTCATCACTACACACACACACTCTGTACACTACTACTCTCTCACACAGTGATCCACTCAGGTGTTCGGTGAGGTTCATCATATGGTAACACACGTCTGAGGCAGGTGGGCGGTAGCTCAGGTAGTCGACAGGTGCAGCAGGGCGGGGTCAGTGCACAGCGTCTGTGATGGACGCACCGGGAGCTGCGAGTGTGAGCCCGGGGTCAGAGGTCATCTGTGTGACTCAGTGCGAGGTTTAGAGACACCTGCTGGTCAGCGAGCAGTGTGTGTGTGCACGTAACAGCGCTCTATACACTACTGACTGATTCAAAACAGAAATAACAGAGATCATGTTGGCAAAATTAACATACAATTATGAAACAAATATCAGATTATAATTGCATAGAAATTTTTCATTAAATACAGACAATAGCGTCATTATTCAGATTAATAAATACAGGATTAATATACTATAATAGTAAATAATCAATGCTAAAATAATTATTTCATTTATTTATTTATTTTTAATCAAACAGTTAATGCACCCTAAACCAGTGTTCATATTGTGAACTAAAACTATTAAAAACAGCTGAAATAAAATATAAATATTAGGGTGGAAAAACTTAAACATAACAATATAAAATAGAAAAAACTTTAATATTGATAAATATTATAGAGTGCTTTACAGATTGATTCAAAGCAGCTTCACAGAGATAAATAAGAAAATAAAATAAAACACAATTTTCTTCTAAAATGAGCATTTTTCTCGGGCTCTTATTTGTAGGTTGAGTAATTTAACTTTAATGACAATGAATACGTTCTTTTAATTGCCATTAAAGTGAAATAACAACATAAATACAAGAGCCTGAGGAAAAATGCTCATTTTAGAAGAAAATTTCAGATGGCACTTTAAGGCTTTTGCATCTGAACTCTTCAGTTGTTGATGCACGATATTGGATTTTTGCCCATATCCGATATGCTGATATTTTTCAACTCATTTTTGCCCATATCCGATATGCTGATATTTTTCAACTCATTTTTGCCGATATCCGATATGCTGATATTTTTCAACTCATTTTTGCCCATATCCGATATGCAGATATTTTTCAACTCATTTTTGCCCATATCCGATATGCAGATATTTTTCAACTCATTTTTGCCCATATCCGATATGCTGATATTTTTCAACTCATTTTTGCCGATATCCGATATGCTGATATTTTTCAACTCATTTTTGCCGATATCCGATATGCTGATATTTTTCAACTCATTTTTGCTGATATTTTCCAACTCATTTTTGCCGATATCCGATATGCTGATATTTTTTAACTCATTTTTGCCGATATCCGATATGCTGATATTTTTTAACTCATTTTTGCCCATATCCGATATGCTGATATTTTTTAACTCATTTTTGCCGATATCCGATATGCTGATAATTTTCAACTCATTTTTGCCCATATCCGATATGCAGATATTTTTCAACTCATTTTTGCCCATATCCGATATGCAGATATTTTTCAACTCATTTTTGCCCATATCCGATATGCTGATATTTTTCAACTCATTTTTGCCGATATCCGATATGCTGATATTTTTCAACTCATTTTTGCCGATATCCGATATGCTGATATTTTTCAACTCATTTTTGCTGATATTTTCCAACTCATTTTTGCCGATATCCGATATGCTGATATTTTTTAACTCATTTTTGCCGATATCCGATATGCTGATATTTTTTAACTCATTTTTGCCCATATCCGATATGCTGATATTTTTCAACTCATTTTTGCCGATACCCAATATGCCGATATCGATATATTTCCTTTTATTTGGAAACAACACCAAGTCTCTCCTGTGCAGAAATTATAAGCAAAATATTTTTCATTTTGGTTAGTTTTTAACAAGAACTTATTTGTTAGAATTAAATAAACAATAATGAAGTTTTTTGACAGTATATTGAAGCTTTGAAAATAACTATAAATAAACTAAATTGCTGCATTTTACCCCCCAGAAAGATGCAGTGTATACATATTATATATTAATGAATAAATCAATATATATAAAATTATTTAATTTAGTGTCATGTTTGTGATTTTTTTTTAATTTTATGTAAGCTATAGCTTCTAACCTTTAAATCAAAACATACTCATTATGTTATGACATCAATTACTGCTTTATTTAATCAGAAACAGTCTAAATGTTACAAGTGTAGGCTATTTTACTTTTAATTTAATTAGAAGTAGGCCAACAGCGCCCCCTACAGATTAAAACTCCTCACCGAGAGGGTGTTAGGACCCGGGGGAGGCCGATTCCGATATCAGTCCGATAATATCGTGCATCCCTAGTTGTTAATATTGTAAAGCAGCTCAACAGAAGACAGTAGAGTCATTATTCAGATGAATTCAGTTCAGTTCACTCAGTGTGATCATCTGGTGTCCTGCAGCGTGTGATGACGACTGCACCGGAGCGCTGCTGGACGATCTGGACGCTTTAGACGGATCCATCGTGTCTCTGAACCTGTCGGGGGTCGTTCTCGCTCCCTACAGCCAGCTGATGACCCTCGAGAACCAGACCAGAGAGGTCAAGGTCAGTCACATTAATAAGTACAGTTACTAATAATATTACATGCTTATTTCATGTTTATGCAGATTTGACAGTAAAGCACTAAGCTTGAGTTGGGATGCATACAAAATTTACTTTTATTTAACGCGCAAAATCTAATTTTTATATAGAAAATGTATGTATTTCACTCGTATTAAATGTACCATTATTCTTTTATAGTATTATATGGAACTGACCAACTTCAATGATTTAGTCGCAAATTTGTTTTTTAAAAAAGTCACTTTGTGACTTTTTCTTAATGCACAAAAAAAGTGTAAAATTCTGACAAAAATCTGATTTTTTATGATTTTATAGAGAAAAAGTAAAAATTAATGACTAATAAGCCAATGAGTGCTCCTCTGCTTCCGTCTACTGGTTGTAATTGTGATTTTATGTATTTTTAATAATTTATTTTATTATTTTTTATATGTTAATAATTTATTTTATTATTTTTATGTTTATATGATATATGTTGATATCATTAACTAAAAGCAAAACTATTAAAAATAATTTTCATTAATTGAAGTAAAGCTTAAATAAAATAAAATTTAAATATTAGATGGAAGACTTAAAAAACTTAAACTTTTATTTCAGTTAGTTGCCAAGGTAACATAAATAAAAATGACTAAATTACTAAAACTGAAAATCTAAAAATAAAAGCTAATTCAAATTATTAATGAATACTTTAGTAGTATATAAATAATACTAAAATAATACTGCATAAACAGATTTATTTTATTTTATTTTTTATGTTATTTACATTTGTCTCAGTGTAAAATTCTGACAATCTGATTTAGCATAAACAGCATAAATCTGCATAAATAGATTTATTTTATGTTATTTACATTTGTCTCAAAGTTTAAAATTCTGACAAAATCTGATTTTTGATGATTTGATATTTTATAATAGTGATTTTATAATTTCAAAATATAGAGAAAAAGTCTAAATGAATGACTAATAAGCCAATAAGTGCTCCTCTGCTGCCGTCTACTGGTTATAATTGTGATTTGAGAGTGTTTTTTTAATTTTACATAAGTGTTTGTTTACCACAAAGTACATTTTGGTCATCCCATTAAAAATAACATTCAAACTGAATCATTTTAGAGCTTTAAAGTGCTGGAAACAGTTGTGTGAAATGCTTGAAAGCCATTGAAAAGTGCTAGAAATTCTCTCAAAAGGTTGTATAATGTAATGCATTCGACTATTTCTAACACCACACCATGGTTATAGTTATTATAATGCGATCGTTTGTTCGCAGTCTGGAGCCCTGCATGTGTAAGGAAGTGTATGTGTATGAATAATTCATATGTAAATGTGCATGTTTGATTGGCAGAGTTTGATGTCGTGGGAGCAGAGCACAGATTATCAGCTGAACGCAGGAGAGGAACATCTGAGCAACCTGACCAATCACATCACTGACCTACAGCAGCAGGTACAGCTCCTGTCAATCATCACTGTATCCATGACAACTGGTGACTGATGCTGAGACTCAGTGTGTGTCTGTGTGTGTCTGTGTGTCTCTGTGTGTGTCTCTGTGTGTGTCTCTGTGTGTGTGTGTGTGTGTGTGTGTGTGTCTCTGTGTGTGTGTGTGTCTGTCTGTGTGTGTGTGTGTCTGTGTGTCTGTGTCTGTGTGTGTGTCTGTCTGTGTCTGTCTGTGTGTGTGTGTGTGTCTGTGTGTCTCTGTGTGTGTGTGTCTGTGTGTGTCTGTCTGTGTGTGTGTGTGTCTGTGTGTCTCTGTGTGTGTGTGTCTGTGTGTCTCTGTGTGTGTGTCTCTGTGTGTGTCTGTCTGTGTGTGTGTGTGTGTGTGTGTGTGTTGTGTGTGTGTGTCTCTGTGTGTGTGTCTCTGTGTGTGTGTCTCTGTGTGTGTCTGTCTGTGTCTGTCTGTGTGTCTGTCTGTGTGTGTGTGTGTGTGTGTGTGTGTGTGTGTGTGTGTGTGTGTCTCTCTGTGTGTGTCTCTCTGTGTGTGTCTCTCTGTGTGTGTGTCTGTGTGTGTGTGTGTGTGTGTGTGTGTGTGTGTGTGTGTGTCTGTGTGTGTGTGTGTGCTGTGTGTGTGTGTGTGTGTGTCTGTCTGTGTCTGTCTGTGTGTGTGTCTGTGTGTGTGTGTGTGTGTGTGTGTGTGTGTGTGTGTGTGTGTGTCTGTGTGTGTGTCTGTGTGTGTGTCTGTGTGTGTGTGTGTGTGTGTGTCTGTGTGTGTGTGTGTGTGTGTGTGTGTTCCTTCATCTGTAGGTCCAGAGTGTGTTTGATGGCAGTGAAGATGTGCTGTTGACCTCAGAGGAGAGATTTGCTCGGAGCAAACAGCTGCTGGACCTCATCAGCAACATTCATTCTGCCATCCACAGTAACAACCACTTTATTTAGTTTGCTTTAGTGTTTTTATTTATTTTAATTAATTAATATGTACTAATTATTAATTAATATATTATTTTTATTATTTTTATTTATTTGTATTAATTAATATTTACTAATTATTAATTAATATTTTTTATTATTTTATTTTTAATAAATTATTTTATTATTTTTTATTTTTTTTTATTTATGCATCAAAGTGTAATGCCTCGAAAACAAGTGTTGATATCGTTAACTAAAACCAAAACTATTAAAAATCATTTTCATTAATTGAAGTAAAGCTTAAATAAAATAAAAAAAAAATATTAAATGGAAGACTTAATAAACGTATTTTATTTCAGTTAGTTGCCAAGGTAACATAAATAAAAATGACAAAATTACTAAAACTAAATCTGAAAATCTAAAAATAAAAGCTAAATCAAATTATTAATGAATACTTTAGTAGTATATATATAATACTAAAATAACACTTCATAAACAGATTTATTTTATTTTATTTTTTATGTTATTTAGACTTGTCTCACCTAAAAACAGTGTTGTTATCATTAACTACAACTAAACAAAAAATGTATTAAATATTTTTTTATTAATTGAAATAAATCTGAAATAAAATAATTATTACATAAAAAAAGTCAACTTAAAAGTATGAAATACAAAAAAATATATAAAAATAAAAGCTAATTCAAAATATAATAGTGTATAAATAATACTAGAACATAACCGATTAAAATGAATTAAACTAATTATAATACCTAGAACGGATTCAATCTATCTAAATAAAAGATCTAGTCTGTTTTAGATGCATTACACTTATTCAAATATACTTTGATAAACACATGATCTGATTGCTGTTCTGTGATTGGCTCAGGCCTGACGGAGCAGCTGCGTTCAGTGAACGTGACGGTGAACGAGGGTCTGGATGAGATGAACAGCACGCTTCTGCTGCAGGAGACGAGCGTCTCGCTGGAGAAGATCAGGGCCTTCAATCTGACGCTCTGCAGCTCGACTGCGGAGGACGAGCTCAGGTATCAAACTCTCATCTGCTTTACGTCTGCGCAGATACACGTGTGTCTTTATTTGACCCTCTAACTCTAGCACTCTATTCTAATTCTATTTTATCTATTTGTTGACTTGACCCTCTAACTCTAGCACTCTATTCTAATTCTATTTGATCTATTTGTTGACTTGACCCTCTAACTCTAGCACTCTATTCTAATTCTATTTGATCTATTTGTTGACTTGACCCTCTAACTCTAGCACTCTATTCTAATTCTATTATATCTATTTGTTGACTTGACCCTCTAACTCTAGCACTCTATTCTAATTCTATTTGCTCTATTTGTTGACTTGACCCTCTAACTCTAGCACTCTATTCTAATTCTATTTGATCTATTTGTTGACTTGACCCTCTAACTCTAGCACTCTATTCTAATTCTATTTGATCTATTTGTTGACTTGACCCTCTAACTCTAGCACTCTATTCTAATTCTATTTGTTGACTTGACCCTCTAACTCTAGCACTCTATTCTAATTCTATTTGATCTATTTGTTGACTTGACCCTCTAACTCTAGCACTCTATTCTAATTCTATTTGATCTATTTGTTGACTTGACCCTCTAACTCTAGCACTTCTAATTCTATATTCTATTTGTTGACTTGACCCTCTAACTCTAGCACTCTATTCTAATTCTATTTGATCTATTTGTTGACTTGACCCTCTAACTCTAGCACTCTATTCTAATTCTATTATGATCTATTTGTTGACTTGACCCTCTAACTCTAGCACTCTATTCTAATTCTATTTATCTATTTGTTGACTTGACCCTCTAACTCTAGCACTCTATTCTAATTCTATTTATCTATTTGTTGACTTGACCCTCTAACTCTAGCACTCTATTCTAATTTTTTCTATTTGTTGACTTGACCCTCTAACTCTAGCACTCTATTCTAATTCTATTTATCTATTTTTGACTTGACCCTCTAACTCTAGCACTCTATTCTAATTCTATTTATCTATTTGTTGACTTGACCCTCTAACTCAGCCTCTATTCTAATATTTCTATTTGTTGACTTGACCCTCTAACTCTAGCACTCTATTCTAATTCCATTTATCTATTTGTTGCTTGACCCTCTAACTCAGCACTCTATTCTAATTCTATTATATCTATTTGTTGACTTGACCCTCTAACTCTAGCACTCTATTCTAATTCTATTTTCTATTTGTTGCTTGACCCTCTAACTCCAGCACTCTATTCTAATTCCATTTTATCTATTTGTTGCTTGACCCTCTAACTCTAGCACTATTCTAATTCTATTATATCTATTTGTTGACTTGACCCTCTAACTCTAGCACTCTATTCTAATTTTTTTATCTATTTGTTGACTTGACCCTCTAACTCTAGCACTCTATTCTAATTCTATTATATCTATTTGTTGACTTGACCCTCTAACTCTAGCACTTCTATTCTAATTCTATTATATCTATTTGTTGACTTGACCCTCTAACTCCAGCCTCTATTCTAATTCTATTATATCTATTTGTTGACTTGACCCTCTAACTCTAGCACTCTATTCTAATTCATTTATCTATTTGTTGCTTGACCCTCTAACTCTAGCACTCTATTCTAATTCTATTTATCTATTTGTTGACTTGACCCTCTAACTCTAGCACTCTATTCTAATTCTATTTATCTATTTGTTGCTTGACCCTCTAACTCTAGCACTCTATTCTAATTCTATTTTTCTATTTGTTGCTTGACCCTCTAACTCTAGCACTATTCTAATTCTATTATATCTATTTGTTGACTTGACCCTCTAACTCTAGCACTCTATTCTAATTCTATTTTATCTATTTGTTGACTTGACCCTCTAACTCTAGCACTCTATTCTAATTCTATTATATCTATTTGTTGACTTGACCCTCTAACTCTAGCACTCTATTCTAATTCTATTATATCTATTTGTTGACTTGACCCTCTAACTCTAGCACTCTATTCTAATTCCATTTTATCTATTTGTTGACTTGACCCTCTAACTCTAGCACTCTATTCTAATTCTATTTTATCTATTTGTTGACTTGACCCTCTAACTCTAGCACTCTATTCTAATTTTATTTGATCTATTTGTTAACTTGACCCTCTAACTCCAGCACTCTCTATTCTAATTCTATTATGTCTATTTGTTGACTTGACCCTCTAACTCTAGCACTCTATTCTAATTCTATTATGTCTATTTGTTGACTTGACCCTCTAACTCTAGCACTCTATTCTAATTCTATTATGTCTATTTGTTGACTTGACCCTCTAACTCTAGCACTCTATTCTAATTTTATTTGATCTATTTGTTAACTTGACCCTCTAACTCTAGCACTCTCTGTTCTAATTCTATTTTATCTATTTGTTGACTTGACCCTCTAACTCTAGCACTCTCTGTTCTAATTCTATTTTATCTATTTGTTGACTTGACCCTCTAACTCTAGCACTCTCTGTTCTAATTCTATTTTATCTATTTGTTGACTTGACCCTCTAACTCTAGCACTCTATTCTAATTCTATTATATCTATTTGTTGACTTGACCCTCTAACTCTAGCACTCTATTCTAATTCTATTATATCAATTTGTTGACTTGACCCTCTAACTCCAGCACTCTATTCTAATTCTATTATATCTATTTGTTGACTTGACCCTCTAACTCTAGCACTCTATTCTAATTCTATTATATCTATTTGTTGACTTGACCCTCTAACTCCAGCACTCTATTCTAATTCTATTATATCTATTTGTTGACTTGACCCTCTAACTCTAGCACTCTATTCTAATTCTATTATATCAATTTGTTGACTTGACCCTCTAACTCCAGCACTCTATTCTAATTCTATTATATCTATTTGTTGACTTGACCCTCTAACTCTAGCACTCTATTCTAATTCTATTATATCTATTTGTTGACTTGACCCTCTAACTCCAGCACTCTATTCTAATTCTATTATATCTATTTGTTGACTTGACCCTATAACTCTAGCACTCTAGTTGTTTTCTTAAAAAAAGCCTCTAACACTAGCTTTCTCTATTCTATTTCTATATATATATATATTAGTGCTGTCAAATGATTAATCGCATCCAAAATAAAAGTTTTTTTACATTATGTGTGTGCACTGTGTATATTTATTATGTATATATAAATACACACACATGCATGTATACATTTCAGAAACATATGTTATGTTTATATATTAAATATATTTATATATAATATAAATTACTGTATATGAGTATAATTATAGACATGTAAATATTTTCAAATTATATACTGTATGTGTTTTTGTATTTATAAACATAAAAAATATACACAGTACACACGTGTATAATGTAAACAAACTTTAATTTTGGATGTTATTAATCGCGATTAATCATTTGACAGCACTAATATATATAGTGTTTGTGTGTATGTATGTATATGTATGTATGTCTGTGTGTTTGTGTGTGTATGTATGCGTGTGCATATGTGTATATATATATATATATATATATATATATATATATATATATATAATATAAAAGTGTGTGTATATATTTATATATATATATAAAGTGTGTGTGTATATATTTATATATATAAACCTATGTGCTACATGTACTGCATTAGACTAACCGAGGCTTGTCATAGCACTTGCATATCATTGCTCTTTTGTTGGTTTTGATTGCTTCTATTGTCATCATTTGTAAGTCGCTTTGGATAAAAGCATCTGCTAAATGACTAAATGTAAGTGTGTGTGTGTGTGTGCAGCTCTGCAGTGTCTGTGCTGGAGAAGGTTCAGGATGAGATGTCAAAACCCTACAGTCACAACCGCTTCAGACAGGAGAACATCTCCACAACCCTCAGCAGATACAACCAGCAGCTCCTGCAGGTCCAGGAGGCCCTAAACACGGCCAAGAGCCACAACAACCACAGCCAACACCTGCTCGATGAGATCCAGACCAACCTACAGACGCTCACCGTGAGTCACGGCTTCAGCACAGCTTCAGAACCTCAGTTCATCAACTATACTGTAAAAATGTGAAATATTATTCTAATGTAAAACAGCTGTTTTCTATGTGAATATGTGTTAAACTGTAATTTATTTCTGTGATCAAAGCTGTATTTTCAGCATCATTACTGCAGTCTTCAGTGTCACATGATCTTCAGAAATCATAATAATATGCTGATTTACTGCTCAAGAAACATTTCTGATTATTATCAATGTTGAAAACAGTTGTGCTGCACAATATTTCTGTGGAAACCGTGATGCATTTAAATCTACTATAACATTATAAACGTCTTTACTGGCACTTTTAAACCATTTAATGCGTCTTTACTGAATAATATAATTTTTTTTATCTTACTTAACCCACGCTTTTGAGTTATAGTGTCATAAATATAGTGTATTTCCACAAAAATATTGTGCAGCACAACTGTTTTCAACATTGATAATAATCAGAAATGTTTCTTGAGCAGTAAATCAGCATATTATTATGATTTCTGAAGATCATGTGACACTGAAGACTGCAGTAATGATGCTGAAAATACAGCTTTGATCACAGAAATAAATTACAGTTTAACAGATATTCACATAGAAAACAGCTGTTTTACTTTAAAATAATATTTCACATTTTTACAGTATTTTTGATCAAGTAAATGCAGCCTTGCTGAGCAGAACATTAAAAATTGCAATTATTTTCCAGGTCTCAAGGAACAACGTCAGCCGTCTGAACCAGGAAGTAGAAACGCAGGTACAGGAAGCTCAAGACCTGCTGACCGATGCTCTCAATATCGCTGAAGACCTTGGCAATGGCACGGCTGTAAGTGACCTTCCTACATCACTGAACTCTGACATAAATGACACTCTCTGTAATTAACACTGCAAAAAAAGCTCATCTTACTTAGTATTTTTGTCTGGTTTCTAGTCAAAATATCTAAAGATTCTTAAATTAGGATGCATTTACTAGATACTCTGTAAGTAAAGTAAAAATAGTCTTGTTTTCAGAAATAAACATGTCAAAATTAAGTGAGTTTTTGCTTGAAACAAGACAATAATCTACCAATGGGGTAAGCAGAAAACAAGCTTATTTTACTTACACTATTGGCAGATTATTGTCTTGTTTCAAGCAAAAACTCACTTAATTTTGACATGTTTATTTCTGAAAACAATGCAATAATTTTTACTTGTCTAGGATATCCTTCTTGATTTAAGATTTGCTTGATATTATGGCTGGAAACAAGACAAAAAAATCTAAGTAAGAAAAGCAGTGTAAGCAAAATTACAAAGATATTTAATATTGTTTCCTGGAGAGAGAGAAAAAAATAATAATTAAGTGCATTTTACTTAAAACAAGAGTCTTTTACTTACCCCACTGGCAGATAAATTTACTCGTTTTAAGCAAAATGCACTTAATTATTATTTTTTTTTCCTGGAATGACTAGATAACTAGAAACAAGGCAAAAATGCCTAAGTAAGATCATCTTTTTTTGCCATGCATTTGTTTGTTTGTTTGTGGTTCCAGACTCTGGACGAGACGAGGAACGATCTGGAAGGATGGAGTCCGGCTCTCAGGAAGCACGTGGACACTTTAGTGATGGATTTGACCAAAAGAGACGCCCTACAGCTGGTGTACAGAGCCGAGGATCACGCGCAAGCTCTCAGCAAACAGACACAAGCTCTTAACAGGTGCGTGACCCTCAGATTATCTCACACAACAGATCACAAATATGAGACTGAATATGTTTGTTGTGGTTCAGTTCTCTGTCTGAGGTCAGACCTGCAGCAGTAAACGCCAGCAGCGCCACTCAAACCAACACCAACATCAGAGAAAACACACAGCTGGCTGAAGACCTGGCCCTCGCCGCCAATCAGAGCGCTAGCTCCGCCCTCAATCAGGTACGGCAACCAATCAAAGCTTCAGGATACTGTTACATGAGGGTTTCCCAAAGCACAAGCTAATAATTGATCAAAAGTAACTGTAAAATAAACAATTAGGGCTACAATATAATTCAATTCATAACTATCAAAGCTTCAGGATACTGTTCAATGACAAGCTAATAATTCAATGTATAAATAAACAAATAGGGCTACAGTATAACTTCGATTTAATTATAGTATATAGTCTGTGGCACTGTGTTTATTTACAGGCCTGCATCTGATAACAGTGTGTTTTCAGAGTAGCTCGATTCACAGTAAATGCTACTTCTATATATATATCACTTTTATATATTTTTTATTTATTTATTAAAATATTATGTGTGCGCGTGCGTGTGTGTGTGTGTGTGTGTGTGTGTGAGAGAGAGTGTGTGTGTGTGTGTGTGTGTGAGAGAGTGTGTGTGCGTGTGCGTGTGTGTGTGAGAGAGTGTGTGTGTGTGTGCATGTGTGCGTGTGTGTGTGTGCATGTGCGCGTGTGTGTGCGCATGCGTGTGTGAGAGAGTGTGTGTGTGTGTGTGTGAGAGAGTGTGTGTGCGTGTGCACGTGTGTGTGTGTATGTATATATATATATATATGTATGTATGTGTGTAATATTAGTGAAATTATATATATACTGCCGTTCAAAAGTTTGGGATCAGACTTTTTATTTTTATTTATTTTTGAAGAATTTAAAGAAATTGATACTTTTATTCAGTAAGGACGTCCTAAATTGATAAAAAGTGTCAGTAAAGACTTATATTGTTAAAAAAGATTTCTATTTTGAATAAATGCTGTTCTTTTTAACATTTTATTCATCAAAGAATCCTGAAAAAAATTAATTTTTTTTTTTTTTTTTTTTTTAAGCAGCACAAAACTTTCCATCATTATAATAAATAAGCATATTGATAATAAATCAGAATGATTTCTGAAGATCATGTGACTCTGAAGACTGGAGTAATGATGCTGAAAATACAGCTTTGATCACAGAAATAAATTACAGTTTAACACATATTCACATAGAAAACAGCTGTTTTACATAATAATAATATTTCTCAGTATTAGTTTTTTTCTCTATTTTTGATCAAATAAATGCAGCTTTGATAAGCAAAAGAGACTTTTTAAAAAAACATTAAATCTCGCTGATACCAAACTTAAAAAAAACAAAAACAATAGCAAATAATAAAAAAAAAAAAAATTAATCACTTGCTAAAAAAATTTATTATTTTTTTTTTTTATATATTTTTTTTGAAACACAGTAAAACAGTCCAAACTTAATTTAAGCAATTGACATTAACAAAACTGACTTAATATAGCACTTAACAATAACAGTCAGAAATATGACGTTATGACATGAAAATGACATCTAACAATTGACCCCTCCCCCCCACCCCCAAAAATAAAATACATAAATAAATATAATATATACATATTTAGGGTTTAAACATACCACGGCCTCTTAGACTTTATATTTATTTCTGACATATATAGACATTATATTTGTCTCGTTATACCATTTTCTCGATCAAAGCAAGAAAAGAACCCCAAGTTTTCATATACAAATCCAGGCGTCCTGAGACTCTAAATATCACACGTTCATAGCTAGCAATACTGGACATGAGTTCTAGCCATTCATCAAACGAAGAGGGCGTAACAGATTTCCAATGTCTCAGAATGACACCATAGCTAGACGGCACCATTGCCTTTGTTGCCAAGAGAGGCATGCATCTTCTGATAAAATACCCAACATACAGAGAGCAGGGTTCTGTGTTGCTAAATAATTGAAAAATTAACGTAAAATCATTGGGGACTTCAAGAAAATGTTTCACATCTAAGGGGTTCGGCTGACAAAAAAAATGCTATACATCATCAGATATTCACAATATCAGAAAGCAGTGTTTAGTGATGCTGATGTGTGTTTTGTGTAAGACGTCGCTGACCGAGCAGGGGACGACGGCGCTTCAGAACAGCTCTGAGCTTCTGGACTCCAGCGGATCTCTGAAGAACCACACAGAAGGTGAACACGCCGCTCAAACCTGAAATCATTCATACGGAGGAATAATCAGATGATAATCATATTCCTGTCTGTGTGTTTCAGGGCTGGTGTTGACCGTCGGTGAAGTGAGCAGCAGGTTGAGTCTGGTTAGAGCGAACGTTCATAACTTCACACAGATGCTCCCAGAAGCCCTGAACATCATGAGGAACCTCCCTAACGGTGCGTTAACCCTCGACCTTGTGTATAGGTTTATAGTGTTTTACTTCATTGTTGTATGTATGTATTTATGTAGCACCGTGAACCCGTGAGGCACGACATTTCGTTCCACTGTATGTCCCCACATGTAGCGGAATGACAATAAAGCTCAACTTGACTTGAGCGGCCTCGGGGACAACTTTTGTCCTTTTCATTTTATTTTATTTATAATTTTGGCTCTGTTAATGCAAACAGCATAAATGCTGCAAAAACAAAAATTTGAATTTTAATATTTCACCCTCATTTGCTTTCATAAATACTTTATTTTGCACTAGGTACAAAAAATAGTTACACTCAGGACTCAGGACCAAAAATGTCTCCATTAAAACCAATTAAAACTGCAATATTTAGTTTCAGTACCATTTAGGCATTAAATTATGCATTCTTTATTAATAGCCTTTCATTCTCTTAGCAGGACCTAGAAATGTTAACTATTAAAAATAAAAAAAAAACTATATTTACTATATTGTGTGTGTGTGTGTATAGTGTATATATATATATTACTGCTGTCAAATGATTAATCGCATCCAAAATAAAAGTTATTGTTTACATAATATGTGTGTGTACAGTGTATATTTATTATGTATACTGCATATGAATACAAACACATGTAGTATATATTTTTATAAACATTTACATGTAGTTTATTTATATTCATATATCTCCGTGAGCCCTCACTGCTATGATTGGTAAATATACTAACAGAAACATCCTCTCCTGAAATACATCGCATGTGTGTGTATTGGTCAGTATATAAGCCCCTAAATATACACGTGAACACACACTGCTATGATTGGTGCAGTCTCTAAGCCCCTCCTCTCCGTGAGCTCACTGCTGTGATTGGTCAGACGGCGCAGTCCTTTGCGATTGGTCTACAGCGCGAATTGACAGCCATGGGTGGACATTATGCATAATGTATATACTATGTGACGTACAGCCGTACAGAATAACATTTGAATGCCTAACGACTCGTTTAGACGATTGTGAACCGACTCTTTCTTTAAATCAGACAGCACAATAACTTTATATAATCGTGCACTTTCGGCATTCACAACTTTGCAGAAAGTTGATGTTCTACATCACTGGCATATCATGACACACTGCATGAAAGGTAATATTCCAAAAAGTGCTTAGCATTTAAATGAACCTGTCAGTAATATCAGATTGATTTGTGTGTTCGTAGACTAGCAGAGCCGAGGTCCTCGATCAAGCAGCAGGTGGAAGCAGCGAACGCATCATTTACAGCAAGCTCTGGAGCGTCCTGGAGGACTATCGTGTGAAGCTGGAGGCGTTCGTCTTCTGCTAGTTATGCCTCAGGCCAATCACAGCATCAGGAGCACGTCCTAGCTGAAAGTCAGAGACTCGGAGGAGACCGGTGAGGGATTACACTAATACTCTCTTCATATGAGAAGAATAAACTGACACATGTATTCTTGTCCATCTTAGTACTAAATTGATGCTCAGTCTCTAAATCGAGCACTCTCTGTTCTGTAATATCTAGTTTATGTATTGTGTGTTTGTCAGGCAGCAGAGCCGAGGTCCTCGAGGTCAAGCAGCAGGTGGAAGCAGCGAACGCATCTTTACAGCAAGCTCTGGAGCGTCTGGAGGACTATCGTGTGAAGCTGGAGGCGTCGTCTTCTGCTGTCGCCTCGGCCAATCACAGCATCAGGAGCACCGTCCAGCTGGTCAGAGACTCGGAGGAGACCGGTGAGGGATTACACTAAACTCTCTTCATATGAGAAGAATAAACACACATATCTTCCATCTTTATTTGACCCTCTAACTCGAGCACTCTCTGTTCTGATTCTAGTTTATGTATTTGTTTTTAAAAAAAATGTCTCTAACACTAGCTTTCTCTATTTTTTTCTATTCTATGTACTTATTTATTTTTATTATATGTATGTGTGTATATGGGTCAAAGACGAAAAAGGGTTTAAGCATAAAAACAATAAGTGTAATACTGCTTTAAATTGATTGTTTTTCCCCAAAATATTTGTTATAAAGTTTTCTGTTTAATTTAATTGCAATTTTGTTTTTGTTTTTCTGAGCACAAAATAAATATCATAATTTTTTCCCTGATTTACAGAAGACACACACTAAAATATCATTCAGTGTTAACAATCTTCTCAGGCATATTTACAACAAAAATCAATTTATGACATATTAAAAGACTAATTAATTTCACCCAATTTTACATTTTTAAAATCTGCCACGATCCTAGGTTTCACGTATTTGTCTGTAAGAATTTTTTTTACTCATTTAAAACACAATAAAATGTAATATGCTCTTATTCTTTTATATATTTTAATATGTACAAGTCAGAATAAGCATGTTTGAATTTTTACATAAATATTGTGTTACACTTGTAATATTATTTCAACCAAATTTTAACATTTATTCTCCAAAAACGTATTTGAAACCTTAAAAGTCGACACTTTACTTACATTTAATGTGCTTTCTATACATAAAATCACTTTTGATGTGGACATCTCACATACACAGTCAAAACAAAAATTATTCAGACACCAGATATAATTTTTAATATTTGTTTTACTAGTGGGTGCATATTTATGTGTGAAATAAGTGAGGAGAGCAAAATAAAGTAAACTGTGACATATTATACCCAAAAATCCTTCATACAGTGAACTATTGGATCAAAAATGATTCAGACACTTTGAGCTGAGCATGTCTTTCTTTAATTGCTAAAGTGATGTTTTTACACACAGACTGAACTAAATGAAGCATTGCTTGGTAATTGGAGCTAAATTGGTTTTATCTAATTGTGTTCTTAAATTTAACAGCTATTCAACCGAATTCATTACATACCTTTCTATCAAAGTTATCTGATATTATCAAAATTAATTTATTCTGACAGTTTCTTCTCATATTTTATTACCATTTTCTAAACTATAGTACGGAAGTTCTAAGCGGCCATGCATTATTATTTTTTTCCTTTTCGTTTTCTCGTGATCACGACTTATTTTTCTCGTGATCTCGACATAACAAAAGTTGTTTTGTCGTTATCACGACTTAATTTTCTCGTAATCTCCTCATAACAAAGTTTGTTCTCTAAGTTACACAACTGCGCCAACAGGTGACAGTATAGAACTACTGATGGGGAGTTGTACTGTATATCCACTATACTGTACGCGTTTGGGACAGAGGACCTTCTTCGTGATCGCTATAATTTGTGCAGTTCATTACTGACATTTAATTAACTTATACATTTTAAATGCTTGAATAAATATGATCATTTTGCTTGAAATTGTATCTGTTATCTTAAGTTATTACTGCTGCACGACTCATCAGTTTCTCATTTAGGCTACAACGACGTATTTGTAATGGGCATCTTTATTTTTTTATCTTCATCGATAATAAATGCATATTAATAAGCAATGTGATTTACATGTGTGTATTTTAGTTCAATGATGTTATACAGTGTTGTAGCCTAATTTTTTGTATTTTCTGCATTTCCACACACACACATAACAGCATCTACGCTTAACGCACATGATATCACAGCCTGACTAATAAAAACCACAGACAAATTATTATAATGTATTATTATATATTATTTTATTTCAAACGAATGAGAAAAAATGAAATGAGTTTAATCCAAGCATTTTACCATTTTTAGAATAGGCTAGCTCTTCTTTGCATTCTTCTAAGGCGCTCCGCCTGCGCTTGCGGTGTTAATGCTTGTTGTTAGACCATTTAAACATGTTAATTACACAAATTAAATTTTGTATACGTTATTTCTAAGTGAAGCAACATATTTGATGAACAAGATAAAGATTAAGCATTTTAGAATGTTCCTGTCAAGGTTCGTTACTATAGCAACAGTATTGTTTTAAAAATCAAACAATCATTGTTTAAAATAACCACTTTTGTTATGTCGAAATCACGAGAAAATTAAGTCGTGATCACGAGAAAACAACTTTTGTTATGTCGTGATCACGAGAAAAATAAGTCGTGATCACGAGAAAACAAGAAGGAAAAAAATAATAATGCATGGCCGCTTAGAACTTCCGTACTATAGCGAATAAACTGTGATATAATTTGAGAAATGTTGAAGGTGTCTGAATACATTTTGGTTTGACTGAATATATATATATATATATACACACACAGAAAAATAAGGGGTTAAAATTGTACCTTTTTGGGTACAACAGCTCGTCCCTGAAGCAGTGCCCTTAAAAGGACATATTAGTACCTTAGAGTAGTAATACGTACCCTTAAGGTACTAATATGTACCTATTAGGGGTAAAAAGGTACAAATATGTCCTTTTAAGGGCACTGCTTCAGGGACGAGCTGTTGTACCCAAAAAGGTACAATTTTAAACCCTTATTTTTCTGTGTATATATATATATATATATATATATATATATATAAAAACCTTGCTATGTGTACTGTGTTAGGCTAACCGAGACTTGCATATCATTGCTCTTTCATTGGTTTTGATTGCTTCTATTGTCCTCATTTGTAAGTCGCTTTGGATAAAAGCATCTGCTAAATGAATAAACGCCGTCTCGCCCCTCAGCCAGCGCGGCCCGATCCAGACTGAGCGAGGCTCACCTGAAGACCGAGCGTCTGTTCGAGCGTCTGAAGCCGCTGCAGACTCTGGGAGAGAATCTGAGCAGAAACCTGTCGGAGATCAAGCAGCTGATCAATCAGGCTCGCAAGCAGGCGGCGTCGGTGAGTCTCGCGTCACGTGACGCTCACAACAACACCGTAGGGCTGTCAAAAACAATTTGCATTTCGAATATTCTTCGAATTTACATTCGAATGCAAAAAGCATGTAAAATCAGTTCAACTTTTAAAAAACATGTCTCGAGACTTTTTCCCTATCCCACTGCATCTCACGTTTTTAAATAGAAAATTACTCTTTGTGATTGTTTTCGGTCCTTTTAGGGTTGCAAAAAGTTGGAAAATTTCCAGTAAATTTCGGAAACTTTCCAGAAATTTTGGAAACTTACTGGGAATTTGGTAAACTTACCGGGAATTTGGTAAACTTACCGGGAATTTGGTAAACTTACCGGGAATTTTGGAAAATTTCCGGGAATTTTGGAAAATTTCCGGGAATTTGGGAAACTTGCCGGGAATTTGGGAAACTTACCGGGAATTTGGGAAACTTACCGGGAATTTGGGAAACTTGCCGGGAATTTGGGAAACTTGCCGGGAATTTGGGAAACTTACCGGGAATTTGGGAAACTTACCGGGAATTTGATAAACTTACCGGGAATTTTGGAAACTTACCGGGAATTTTGGAAACTTGCCGGGAATTTTGGAAACTTGCCGGGAATTTGGGAAACTTACGGGAATTTGGGAAACTTGCCGGGAATTTTGGAAACTTGCCGGGAATTTTGGAAACTTGCCGGGAATTTTGGAAACTTACCGGGAATTTTGGAAACTTACCGGGGATTTTGGAAACTTGCCGGGAATTTTGGAAACTTACCGGGGATTTTGTAAACTTACCGGGAATTTGGGAAACTTACCGGGAATTTGGGAAACTTACTGGGAATTTTGGAAACTTTCCGATATTTTTGGAAAGTTTCCGGAAATTTACCGGGAGTTTTCTACCCCTTTGCAACCCTAGTCCTTTGTATTAAACTATACATGCATGCATGATGCTGTTTTGTTTCTAATTGTTTAAACAACTTAATTAATTATATATGGTTTATAAACATTATTTTAAACATTATGCACTTTTTTCAAAGATAGTCGTGTTATTTTATTGCTTTAATAAACCTGCATTAGTAATATTTAGCTCGATGCGCCCTCTTGTGGCCTCAGGAGAGAAGACAAAAGCTTTTTTCCCCCCTAACTGAAATGATGCCGTTTAAATTCGAATATAATTCAAATATTGATAATATTAATAAAGTCCCCCTGTAGTCAAATATTGTATCCCTTAAAACTCATCTTTGATCATCAAAATGACATATTTAAATGTTTTTTCTTGTGAAAATAATTTTCTCATGACTTAAAATAGCTTGAATGTAACTCTACACACTTGCCTCATTTATTATACGTTGATCTATGAATATGCAAATTAGCCCCGCCTCCACTCAGCCACACCAGCCTGATCGCAAAACAATGGCAGACACGGATAATGACTGATAAAACTATGTTTTTACTAGCGGACAACTACAGTGAATACTGTAACATTCGTTAAAGTTACTGACTTGACGATGTTGTGTCCACCACTTTTCTGGCTCAGTCTTTGTGAAACTACAGTTTAAAGGAGAAAATACTCAGCAATGGTGTTGATTAATGGATTGGCACATGGTTTGTCTAAAAGCATATTAAAAACACCACATAGACAAATAAACAACATAAGAAGCTTGATTTTCACTACAGGGGGACTTTAAGTACAAAAGCCGTTTTGACAGCCCTATAGCACATCATTCTAACGCTCTGATCTCTGCAGATTAAAGTGGCCGTCTCTGCGGACCGTGATTGTGTGCGAGCGTACAGACCAGAGCTGACGTCCAGTAACTTCAACACACTCACGCTGACCATGAAGACCAGCGACCCGGACAACCTGCTCTTCTATATGGGCAGCGGCGCCAGCGTACGTCAAATCAGATTACATGTTATTTTAGTAGTATTTATATACTTTTTGTTTTTATTAACATTTTAAATGAGCTTTTATTTAATATTTTCAGTAAGTAATTTTGTTATGTGCTGTTTATATATTAATGTACATATACATACACATAAAGTCTCCATGTTATGTCTTATAATATTACCATTGAGTTTTTTGTTTTAGTTTTAGTTCGTTTTCATTTATTTCCTGTTAATAATTTTAGTGATTCAGCTTAAACTTTATTATTGTTTATATATTATTATAATTTTGAATTATTTTATTGCAGTATTTAGTTCAGTTTAAGTTTTTATTTATTTCCGTTTAATAATTTTAGTGATTCAACCTTAGTTTTATTTATATACTATATACTATTATTAAGTCTCTAATAATATTTTAGGTTTTATTTTATATTTTCAGGTTTAATTACATTTTTTGAAGATTATTTAGTAAACTTGTATGTATAGTTTTTCAAAAAAAATTAGTTTGTTTTTTTTTTCCACTTAATTTCAGTGATTTATCTTTAACTTTAGTATTTATACTATTATAGATTTTATTAATTTTGAATTATCTTTTATTTTTTTATTTTCACTTTTTACTTTAATTTTAGTTTGTTTCAATAATTTTGTTGAGTGCTTTTGTCATTTTTAAATTTTTTTATCTTACTATTTGTTTTTTTAGTGCTGTCAAACAATTAATCGCATCCAATATAAAAGTTTTTGTTTACATAATATATGTATGTGTACTGTTTGTGCATATTTATTATGTATATATAAATATACACACATGCATGTATATATTTCAGATTTTTTTTTTATATATATATTAAATAAATTTATTTATAATATAAATTATATGAATATAAATATAGACATGTAAATATTTTCAAAATATATACTGTATGTGTGTGCATTTATTTATATATATATATATATATATATATATATATATATACACATAATAAATATAAACAGAACAAATACATATATTATGCAAACAAAAACTATTTTGGATGCGATTAATCGTTTGACAGCACTATTTTTTTTTTTTATTTTTAATTTTAGTTTTAGTTTTTATTTATTTCAAGTTAATAGTTTTAGGGATTCAACTTATTTCAGCTGGTTTCAGACATTGCAGCTGAGAAAAAATAATTTTTTATGCATGCAGTATGTTTCAAAGTCAGTCAAAGTCAGCTTTATTGTCAATTCTGCCACATGTACCGTACATACATACAGAGAATTGAAATTGCGTTACTCTCTTACTCCCTGGTGCATACAGAAAACACTAAACACTAACAGTAGAACACAAAAATACAGATAAGTACAAATCAATATATATATATATATACACATATACATACACATATATACATATATATACATATATACACATACACATATACATACACATATATACATATATATATACATATATACACATACACATATACATACACATATATACATATATATACATATATACACATACACATATACATACACATATATACATATATACACATACACATATACATACACATATATACATATATATACATATATACACATACACATATACATACACATATATACATATATATATACATATATACACATACACATATACATACACATATATACATATATACACATACACATATACATACACATATATACATATATACACATACACATATACATATACATACACATACACATATACGTATATACACATACACATATATATAAAACATTAAATAAAGAAAATAAAAATAATAATATTAAAAAAAATGGATAAAGTGGCATAAGGCACATGGCAGATGGTGCAAATCAGTGAAATAAACAAACAAATAAACAGTGCAGAATATAAATGGTGTAGTGCAAAGAGCTTATCAAGACTATTTAAAGTGACAAGGAGCAGTCTTTTTTTTTTTTTGACTGTCAGAAGAGGTAGTTGAATGAATGAGGTCAGTCCAATGCTGTACAAGTGTCCGGTGCTTGTCTCAGTGTGAGTGTGAGTGTGTGTGTGTGTGTTTGTATGTATATTCCAATGTGTAAAGTCTCAGTTTATGTGATGTTTATATCACATCAGGAGGATTTTATGGCTCTGGAGATGCATCATGGGAAGGTGTCCTTCCTGTGGGACACTGGCTCTGGACACGCCAGACTGGAGTATCCCGACGTTCAGATCAACAACGACAAGTGGCACAGGATCAACGCGACGCGGTTCGTAGCTCTCAGCGCTGATGGGACGTTTGGGTTCTCCTCTCTGAATGACGGACTCTGACGTCCGGTTCTCCTGTGATTGTGCCGCAGGTTCGGGAGACACGGGACCCTCACCGTCCAGCAGACGGACTCCGAGCCGCTGCCCGCAGTGAAGACCACAGCGTCCGGCTCCTCCACCGTGATGGACGTCGGCAGATCCACCTGGGTGTTCGTCGGGGGCCTCGGCGCTCAGGTGAAGGTGAGATGAAGATCCGGCTGCTGTTCCTCTGTGTTTGGCCCTGTTTACATCGCTTGTGTTTTTCCCAGAAACCCCCAGCGGTGAAAATGACCCACTTCAGAGGCTGCATTAGCGAAGCGTCGCTCAACGAGAACAACATCGGCTTGTGGAACTACGCTGAGAGACAGGGAGAATGCAGCGGCTGCTTCATGAGGTGAAACACACCGCTCACCCACCCTAGCAACCATCCAGTGCAGCATGGCAACCGTATAGAGACATAAAGATACCATAACAACTGCCTAGAAACACCCTAGCAACCATCCAGTTCAGCCTAGCAACCGTATAGAGACATGAAGATACCATAGAAACTGCTTAGCAACACCCTAGCAACCATCCAGTTCAGCCTTGCAACCGTGTACAGACTAAAAGGTACCATAGCAATTGCCTAGAAACACCCTACCAACCATCCAGTTAAGCCTAGCAACCACATGGAGACCATAGCAACTACCTTGCAATGCCCTAGCAACCATCTATGTTGCCTTGCAGACACTGATTACACTCTAGAAACTGCCTAGCAACACCCTAGCAACCATCCAGTTCAGCCTAGCAATCATATAGAGACATAAAGATGCCATAGCAACTACCTAGTAATGCCCTAGAAAACATCTGTGTTACCTTGCAGACACTGAAAATACTCTAGAAACTGCCTAGCAACACCCTAGCAACCATCCAGTTCAGCCTAGCAACCATATAGAGACATAAAGATGCCATGGCAATGACCTAGCAACCATCTGTGACACCTAGCAACCACTGAAAACACCCTAGCAACTGCCTAAGTCCCACAACTGCCTAGCGACACCCTAGCAACCACTTAGCAATGACCTAGCAACCATCTGTGACACCTAGCAACCACTGAAAACACCATAACAACTGCTTAGGTCCCACAACAGTCTAGCAACCACCCAACGTACCCTAACAACCACTTAGCAATGCCCTAGCAACCATCTGTGACACCTAGAAACCACTGAAAACACCATAATAGCTGTCTAGGTCCCGCAACACACCCTAGCAACCACTTAGCAATGCCCTAGCAACCATTTGTGACACCTAGCAACCACTGAAAATGCCATAATTGCCTAGCAACACCCTAGCAACCATATACGACACCTAGCAACCACTTGAAAACACCCTAGCAACCACCTGCACCTCTAGCCCTGTTTCCAGCTAGTCTTCAGATGTGTTTTTGATGAGCGGTAAATACAGGTGTAAACAGTCACTGACGCTCTTTGGTGTTTCTCGTCCATCAGTTCGCGCACTGAAGACACGTCGTTCCACTTCGACGGCAGCGGTTTCTCTGTGGTGGAGAAGTCTCTGCGCTCCATGTCCACCAGCGTCGTCATGTTCTTCAAGACTCTGTCTCCGAACGGCCTGCTGCTGTATCTGGCCTCCAACGGCACCGTACGTTCACTTCTCAGCTCCTGACGCTCCTCAGCGTCTAATTACATTACATTACATTACATTACATTTAGTCATTTAGCAGACGCTTTTATCCAAAGTGACTTACAGATGAGGACAACGGAAGCAATCAGAAGAAGTGCTAGGACAAGTCTCAGTTAGCCCAATGCAGTACACATAGCAAGGTTTTTAAAAAAAAAGATATTATATAATAAATAATAACAAAACAAATAGATAGAATAGAAAAGAATACAGAAAGCTAGTGTTGGAGGCCTTTTTTTAAAGAAAACAAGCAGTTAGAAAACAAATAGTTTTTTTGTTAATTATATAATATATTATAAGAAAACAAATAGAATAGAGAAAGCTAGTGTTAGAGGCCTTTTTAAAAAAAGAAGACAATCAGTTAGAAAACATATTTTTTTTTAATAATTATATAATAAATAATAAGAAAACAAATAGATAGAATAGGAAAAGAATAGAGAAAGCTAGTGTTAAAGGCCTTTTTTTTAAAGAAAACAATCATTCTCTCTCTTCTCATGACCTAGCAACCATCTGTGACACCTAGCAACCACTGAAAACACCATAACAACTGCTTAGGTCCCACAACACCATAGCAACCACCCAACGTACCCTAACAACCACTTAGCAATGCCCTAGCAACCGTCTGTGACACCTAGCAACCACTGAAAACACCATAACAACTGCTTAGGTCCCACAACACCCTAGCAACCACCCAACGTACCCTAACAACCACTTAGCAATGCCCTAGCAACCGTCTGTGACACCTAGCAACCACTGAAAACACCATAACAACTGCTTAGGTCCCACAACACCCTAGCAACCACCCAACGTACCCTAACAACTACTTAGCAATGCCCTAGCAACCGTCTGTGACACCTAGCAACCACTGAAAACACCATAACAACTGCTTAGGTCCCACAACACCCTAGCAACCACCCAACGTACCCTAACAACCACTTAGCAATGCCCTAGCAACCGTCTGTGACACCTAGCAACCACTGAAAACACCATAACAACTGCTTAGGTCCCACAACACCCTAGCAACCACCCAACGTACCCTAACAACCACTTAGCAATGCCCTAGCAACCGTCTGTGACACCTAGCAACCACTGAAAACACCATAACAACTGCTTAGGTCCCACAACACCCTAGCAACCACCCAACGTACCCTAACAACCACTTAGCAATGCCCTAGCAACCGTCTGTGACACCTAGCAACCACTGAAAACACCATAACAACTGCTTAGGTCCCACAACACCCTAGCAACCACCCAACGTACCCTAACAACCACTTAGCAATGCCCTAGCAACCGTCTGTGACACCTAGCAACCACTGAAAACACCATAACAACTGCTTAGGTCCCACAGCACCCTAGCAACCACCCAACGTACCCTAACAACCACTTAGCAATGCCCTAGCAACCATCTGTGACACCTAGCAACCACTGAAAACACCATAACAACTGCTTAGGTCCCACAACACCCTAGCAACCACCCAACATACCCTAACAACCACTTAGCAATGCCCTAGCAACCGTCTGTGACACCTAGCAACCACTGAAAACACCATAACAACTGCTTAGGTCCCACAACACCCTAGCAACCACCCAACGTACCCTAACAACCACTTAGCAATGCCCTAGCAACCGTCTGTGACACCTAGCAACCACTGAAAACACCATAACAACTGCTTAGGTCCCACAACACCCTAGCAACCACCCAACGTACCCTAACAACTACTTAGCAATGCCCTAGCAACCATCTGTGACACCTAGCAACCACTGAAAACACCATAACAACTGCTTAGGTCCCACAACACCCTAGCAACCACCCAACGTACCCTAACAACCACTTAGCAATGCCCTAGCAACCGTCTGTGACACCTAGCAACCACTGAAAACACCATAACAACTGCTTAGGTCCCACAACACCCTAGCAGCCACCCAACGTACCCTAACAACCACTTAGCAATGCCCTAGCAACCGTCTGTGACACCTAGCAACCACTGAAAACACCATAACAACTGCTTAGGTCCCACAACACCCTAGCAACCACCCAACGTACCCTAACAACCACTTAGCAATGCCCTAGCAACCGTCTGTGACACCTAGCAACCACTGTGTTTGTAGAGAGACTTCCTGTCCATCGAGCTGGTGGAAGGGAAGGTTCACCTGACCTTTGAACTGGGCTCCGGAGTGCTGACCTTGACCTCCAGCAGAACATACAGCACCGGCAGCTGGTACAGGATCGCTCTGCAGAGGAACAAGCGCCGAGGTGCCGCTCTGATCTCGGATACATTACGTCTTGTAGGTTTCATGAGGTTTAAGCTCACAGGAAGTGATGCGTGTTGTGTCCGCAGGTCATTTATCGGTGATGGCCGCTGATAACCCCTCCGAGCGAGAGGTCATGGAGGCGGAGTCTCCGGGTTCGGCCTCTGACCTCAATCGCTCTGACCTCGACCCCATCTACATCGGTGGATTACCGGCCTCTCGACCAATCAGGTGAGAGCAAGCTCTCTGAAGACGTGCTGCGGTGACATTATTTGGGTCGTTGTTTGTATTGCGTGTGAATATCTTGTGGACGTTTGCAGGAGGCAGGTTGTGGCTCGCTCTTTCGTCGGCTGTATGAAGAATCTGGAAATCGCTCGAACGAACTTTGACCTGCTCAGAGAGTCGTACGGAGTGAAGAAAGGCTGCGTCCTCAAGGTACAGCATCACATGACAATAAGGGGTGTAACGGTTCACAAAATTCACGGTTCGGTACGTTTCGATACAGCAAAAAGAAAGAAATTTCCTTGATTTTTACATTTTTTTATTTATTAAAACTTCATTTTTACTTTGAACAATGATGGAGCTATACTTGTATACTTATATGACCCATCTTCTGGGGTGTCTTCTTAGCAGCATATAAAACAAAAACAGCTCCGGTTTGAAGTATTCCAGCTCATGTTGCCTATTGTCATGTAGCAGAATAATCTT
>CM041807.1:40387878-40397878 GCA_023376895.1 Aspiorhynchus laticeps
TGCTGAGTGTTGATGTTGGACTCTGTTTACACACATAAACAAACATGTGATAAATGAGCATAACAGTGTTATTTTAGTATCACTGAGATACTATTATAGTTTTATATTTCTGTATTTTTGGTTTCATTTTAATTTTAGTTAAAGTTTTAAATTTTATTTGTATGTTTTTGTCATTTTTATTAGTTTTTGGTTTATTATATGTGTCCCTGCAGCACAAAAGCAGTCATAAGTAACACAGGTATATTTGTAGCAATAGACAACAATACATTGTATGGGTCAAAATTATCCATTTTTCTTTTATGCCAAAAATCATTAGGATATTAAAATCATGTTCCATGAAGATATTAAGTGAATTTCCTACCATAAATATATCAAAACTTAATTATTGATTAGTAATATGCATTGCTAAAAACTTCATTTGAACAACTTTAAAGATGATTTTCTCAATATTTTGATTTTTTTTTGGCACCCTCAGATTCCAGATGTCGGCCAAATATTGTCCTATCATAACAAACCATACATCAATGGAAAGCTTTTTATTCAGCTTTCAGATAATGCATAAATCTCAATTTTGATAAATTGACCCTTATGACTGGTTTTGTGCTCCAGGGTCACATATATGTTTGGATAGTTTAATTCTGTTTTAGTTGTTTTAGCACAAGTTAAACTAAATGAAAACGAGTAATGTTGCATAACAAACATGTTTGTGGTTTAAGGTGACTAGAATAGCTCTTTATTTGAGGCACTGAAATCAAAGGTTTCGTTGTCATTATGACAGATGTGTGACATTCTTCAGATAGCGCTGAGTTTCTGTCAACACAGAACAACATTGTAACATTGTAAGAATGTCATTCCTGTCTCACGCCCTTATATGGTCACATCCTCAGTGTGCGGCGGCGGATCACACAGAAACCATCCCACAATCCCTGCAGTTCGGACTGTCCCGACACAGTCACGTGATCATGGGCTTCAAGAATAAGACCGTCAGAACCAGGTAAACCTGCCAGAAACAGAACCAGCAGCTCACGCTGATCACAGTTTACTGCATGCATCTCGATCAGTGCATTACATCATCATTAGGACTCACAGATTACATCCTTATTCATGAGCTGCTGTTCATCTGTGAGCCAAATTGATTATTAAACTCAAGGAACTTTCCTTAAACTAATATTCTGTATTCAATATGACTCCATGTTGATAATAGTTCCTCAGCTGTTAAAAATAAAGCAAAAATTACATATTGTGTTTTTAACTGAAACAAAATAAACATTAAATACACAATGAAACTATTGGCACCTCTAGACACTTATGTCAATCACACAAGAGAAAGTATATATTTATAGTATATGTATATTTATTTTTGTTAATAGAAATTCAGTACTACAACAAAACAATCCCTTTGCTTGCTTTAGCAAAAATAGGAAAAAAATAATAATAATAATATATATATATATATATATAGATAGATAGATAGATAGATAGATATAGACAGCCTATCAATAAAAAGTATAAAATTAATATTACAAATATTATCAAATTAAATGGGAATTGTTGGTCTTTGATTTAGGGTTATTATGTTTTTTTTATAAAACTAAAACCTTAAAAACATTTGTTACTTAAAATAAAATAAACGTAATAAATACAATTTTTAAATATAAAAAAATACAATACAAAATATAAATATAAATACAAATACAAAATCAAATATAACCCCTTTGCCTGCCTTTAAAAACATTATTCTGTGCAAAAGAAAAATAAAATTATTGACAGTTTATCAGTAAAATAATATAAAATTAAATATTACTAATATTATAAAATTAAATAGGATAAAATATTAGTTTGCATTTGATTCAGTGGTATTATAGTTAAATAAAACTAAAATCATGAAAAAAAAAAAAAAAAAATAAAAATATATATATATATATATATATATATATATATATACATATACATACACACACACAATAAATGCATTTAAATGTTATTTTTAATTTTTTTTATTAAATATTATAAAATGAAATGGGATAAAATATATACAATTAAATATAAAAAATAATATTAAGTTAAATGTTATAAAATGATTTCATACATAGCATGTGATGTACCATCTATATCTATTTTAAACAGACACATATACAAGATTTTTGACACTTGAAAGAAGTTGACCGTGACGCTCTCGTAGATCTTAATTTAACCTGTTATTGTCTGTTCCTCGTCAGTTTTGTGGTGAAGCTGTCTGTTCGGACGTTCGCTCACAGCGGCGTTCTCTTCTACATGGCCAACGCAAACCAGCAGGATTACGCCGTTCTGCAGGTGCAGGGGGGGCGTCTGCAGCTGTCATGTGACCTGGGGAAAGGCCCCGCCCACGCCTCGCTGGCCACGCCCATCAACGACGGCCTCTGGCACACCGTGAGTCATGATAGCTTTAACCCTCTCAACCATCTCAAATCTTAGCAATGCATATTACTAATCAAAAATTAAGTTTTGATATATTTACGGTAGGAAATGTACAAAATATCTTCATGGAACATGATCTTAATATCCTAATGATTTCTGGCGTAAAAGAAAAATTGATAATTTTGACCCATACAATGTATTGTTGTCTATTGCTACAAATATACCTGTGTTACTTATGACTGCTTTTGTGCTCCAAAGACACATATATGACAAAGAATGAGGTTTGTTTACAGTATATCTGCTGTGTTTGTGCAGGTGAAGGCTGAGTTCAGTAAGAAGACGGTGATGGTCAGTGTGGACGGGACCGAATCTGACCGCACACCCACTAAAGGACACACGCTGGACGTGGAGGGGAAGTTGTACCTCGGCGGACTTCCTGCCACATACACCGCCAAGAGAATCGGAAACGTAACTGACCTCCTCAAAACCATTCATTAATACAATACTACAACAAAACAACCCCTTTGCTTGCTTTAGCAAAAATAGGAAAAAAAATAGAATTTTTTTTTTTTCTAAATTCCGTTTTTTAATGGTCAAATTAAATTTCATTAATCAAAAAGCATGTCTAATTAATTAAAATCATGAAACTTATACAATTTAACATTAATTTATTAAAAGTGTAACAAAAATTACATGTTTAGGGCCGTATGAAATGTTTTATTTTTTTCTCACCTTATGTTTTATTACCAAATTCTGTGTTTTATCACGTCTAATTATTTGAATGCATACAAATTTTTATTTATTCTTACAGTAGCTTATGAAATGCCCCCCCCCCCTCTCAGAAATTCTGTGTTGTGTATTTAAATTTTACTGCTTATCAGATGAAGCCATAAAACATTGATTTAATTTATATTTTAATTAATGAAAATTAAACACATTTAATTTTTTGGCAAAACAAGGTGATTTACTATTAAAATTAAAACATGGAAGAAATATTTTGTGATTATTTCTTAAAAAATAAAGTGTTATTATTTTTCAACAGTAGTGTTACGTACATTCTACTAAATAATAGTAATATAGCTATTTCTGGCACAATGTCTTTAATAAGTTAAACCGGACTTTTATTTTGACGGGTTGCCGAGTAAAGTTCTGTGTGTATATGATATGACTAGTTTTACTGAAATGAAATGAAATGAAATTTTGGAAATATTGTTCATGTATTTATGTCTTCATTGAGACGCTGAAATCACGTGCGCGGTGTATGTAACGTTAATAAACAAAACCCGCGCGTCTGCTCCATTCACACAGAGACGTGCAGAACATGAAGGATTCGTATTTAAATCGACTTTTGCGGCTTAATATTTACAGATACTAGTCCATATCATGATTTGATTTAAGTGTAATGACCTACTTTTGATTAATTCATCCAAACTTTGACAAATTCCGTGACATTAAACTGTAAATTCCGTTTTTATGACTGGATTCCGCGTTTTCTGCATCACGGAAATCATAGAGCTCTACAAAGGGTAGACGTTTCAGACGATGCGTGTCAGATCCGCGTCACGTTCAGCAGCGGCCGCTCTTAAAGGGACAGCAGCCAAAATAAGCTAATAACCAGCTGCTGTGATGTCTGTTAATCAAGAACAAGAGGAAATCAATAACTTTTATATCTTTAAGGATTCATCTGTATTTAGTTTAGAATTTAGTGTTTGATAACTTTATTCAATTTCTGTATATTTCTGCTGAGGGGCACAGACATTTATTATAATGGGTTTATGTGAAGATTGTTTTAAGTTCACTTAAATTAGAAGTTATTTTTAAAGTCTAATAAATGTTAAAATTGAAAGCTCTTAATAATGTAAAGTTGAATGGTTATAGTCAATGGTTAAGTATTAGGGGGGATTTTATTAATTGTTATCAGTGATACTGGCCTTCAGTCATAAAAAAGATGCCATTAAACAAATATAAAATTGTTATGTTATTTGTACATTAATTTGAAGATTGAAATTATTGCAATATAAAAGTATATTTAAAAACTTTAATTTTAGGTGATTAATTTCAGAAAAATGTGCGATTAATTAGTTAATTTTTTTTAATTGATTGACAGCACTAATATATATATATATATATATATATATATAAGCGTCAGCCTGACCGATCCTAACCTGTGTTGTTCTTCAGGTGACACACAGTCTGGCGGCGTGTGTTCAGGACGTGATGTTTAGCGGCGTCCAGATGAACCTCAGCGCTTCGCTGTCGTCTCACGCCGCCGGTCTCTGCTTCAGACGCGCTCAGGACGGCAGCTTCTTCAGCGGCAGCGGATACGCCGCTTTCAGTGAGTCTGACGCGTAATGATGAATGACGAGTGCTCAGAACGCAGGCTGACGTCTCGCTCTCTCCGCAGTGAAAGAGGGCTATAACGTGGGCTCGGACGTCACGGTCAGTCTGGACTTCCGCTCCACGGCGCCGGACGGGGTTTTGTTGGGAATCAGCAGCACTAAGGTGGACGCCATCGGCCTGGAGCTCGTCAACGGACAGGTTAATATCACAAACACCTTTATATATATATAATCTGTTTTCATTTTAATTTTAAATTTTACATTTATCTATATAGTATTTATTCATTTATTTATTATATTAGTTTTAGTTTATTTTTACATTTTAGTCTATATAGTTTTAATTATTTTATGCATTTTAGTTATTTATTTTATGCAATTTGTCTATATAGTATTTATTTTTTTATTTTTTTATGCATTTTAGTTATTTATGCATTTTGTTTTTATACAATTTTGTCTATATAGTTTTTTTATTTTTTTTATTATTTAGTTTTATGCAATTTGTCTATATAGTATTTTATTGCATTTTTTAGTTTTATTTTATGCATTTATTATTTATGCATTTTGTTTTTATGCAATTTGTCTATATAGTATTTTAGTTATTTAGTTTTAGTTATTTTATGCATTTAATTTTTATGTAATTTGTCTATATAGTATTTATTAATTTTTATTTACCAGTTTTAGTTATTTTATGCAGTTTATTTATTTAATGCATATTTTGTCTACATAACATTTTAATTTTATTCATTAGTTTTACTTTATGCGTTTTGTTATTTTATGTATTTTAGTTTTATATGCAATTTGTCTATATAGTGTTTATTCATTTTATTTAACTAGTTTTAGTTTAGTTCTTTGATGCAATTTGTCGATATAGTATTTATTTAATTTTTATTTACCAGTTTTAGTTTAGTTATTTTATGCATTTTCTTATTTATGCATTTTGTTTTTATAAATTTGTCTATATAGTATTTATTAGTTTTATTTTATTCAGTTTTGTTATTTTATGCATTTGTGTTTTTTGCGCAATTTGTCTATAGTTTTTATTATTATTTTTATTTACTAGGTTTAGTTATTTTATGCAATCTATATAGTATATATTATCTTTATTTTATTCAGTTTTAGTTATTTTATGCATTTTAATTTTTATGTAATTTGTCTGTATAGTATTAATTTTTATTTACCAGATTTAGTTTTAGTTATTTTATGCAGTTTATTAATAATTTGCCTACATAATATTTTAATTTATTTATTAGTTTAGTTATTTTATGCAGTTTGTCTATATAGTATTTATTCATTTTATTAACTAGTTTTAGTTTAAGTTCTTTAATGCAATTTGTCTATATATTATGTAGTTTTTTTACTAATTCTTTTTTAGTTATTTTAGTATGTCAACATTAAACTTAAAAAATGAGTAAAATAGCTGAAATGAAATTTCCCTTTTTTATTAATTTTCTTTTATTTATTTTTTTTGTTTTTTATGGTTATTAACTTAAAGTTAAAAAAATTAGTATAATATAAATAAATTTTTTTTTAGTATAATTTTCTATATAGTATTTATTTTTATGTTTTTTTATGATTTTATGCAGTTTTAGTTTTAATGCAGTTTGTCTATATAGTATTTATTAGTTTTATTTTTTTAGTTATTTTATGCATTTTAGTTTTAATGCAGTTTGTCTATATAGTATTTATTAGTTTTATTTTATTCAGTTTTAGTTATTTTATGCATTTTAATTTTGATGTTATTTGTCTGTATAGTATTCATTTTTATTTACCAGATTTAGTTTATTTAGTTTTAGTTATTTTATGCAGTTTACTTATTTTATGCAATTTGTCTAAATAATATTTTAATTTTATTTATTACTTTTAGTTTAGTTATTTTATTCAGTTTGTCTATACAGTATTTTTTTTTTTTTTTACTAGTTTTAATTTGTTCTTTGATGCAATTTGTCTATATATTTAGTTTTTTTTTTATTAATTAATTTGTTATTTTAGTATGTCATCTTAAGCTTAAAAAAATTAGAAAAATATTTGAAATAAAATTGGTTTCTTTCATTTTTTTTTTTTATTGTTTTAGTTCAGTTAACAATAATAACTCTGGTCCATTCTTCCCCTCTTGTTTGTTTTTATCATTGGCTGTTATTTCCCGGAGCTCCTCGTGTTGTTTCCAGTGTTTGTTGAAGGATAATAGCACGTTTATCTCATCACAGGTGGTGTTTAACGTGAATAACGGCGCGGGTCGGATCACGGCGAGCAGCAGGAGCGCTGTGTCCATGTGTGACGGCCGCTGGCGGACCCTGGTGGCCAAGAAGCAGAAGCACAGCTTGAGTCTGACCGTAGACGGCGTGACGGTGACCGCGGAGAACCCGTACTCATCCTCCACCTCAGCCGAGACCAAAAACCCCATCTATGTGGGCGGATACCCAGGTATGGAGTTTCTGAGCCCGAGCCCTGATTTTAAAGGTCCCATATTGTCAATTTTTCATGGTAACAGAGATCTAGGGGCTATGTAACTACCATACAAGTTTCAAAACAGCCAATCACTGCATAAAGTTAGTGTTTTTTCACGAGCCCTTGTGACTTCCGTAAAAACATGACGTCCGAACGACTCAGTCACCATCCCGAGCACCGCCCACCGTCTTTTTGCCAAACCCCCAGACAGCATCACATCCATGCCATTACTGAGCAACAACAACACGGAAACATGTCAAAAAGCTTAACTTTAACGGACAAAACCAGATCAGCTGACCTGTAACACACTCACTCAAACGATCTGACAGCATTGTTACTATGAGGTGGATGACGTCTAACATGTGTATAGTAAAGATAAACTCAGATGTAAATACATTTTGATTTCAGCAGGCGACTATTTTAACAGCTACATTATTATTCCAGCCACAATTAATCAGTATATACAATTACAAATGATTATATATAAATGGTCAGTTTGTTGTTTTACACACATGCACACAGACATTATTTCATACACGACAGTCATGACATGCAAGAAATCTTGAGACGTGCCCATAACAACAAAAGACAATACTTAATTGAACCTTTTCTGATAAGAAGTGTGCGCTGCAAACACGTTTCTGTCCGGTACGCTCGTTTTATCTCGTTTGTCTGGCAGTGGCTGCAGGTATATGATCAAATTTCTAATTTGAGGCTGTATTACGTCGATTCTGGCCCCAAACAAGATGAAATTAGCTCCTTATGTAGCCGAATCTGTGCTGGTTTGAATGGGCAGTTTTCCCTTTGCTTTGCAAACGTAATTGTGACGTCAGCCCTACATGACCCTAGTTACCTGTGGTTGGCCTAGCCATGCGTCACTCAGAAAACAACAGGCCAATCAGAAGAGAGGCTCATGAATATTAATTAGACAGGCCAAAATCGACCTGTTCTTAGCAGAGCTCCTGAGAGAAGAGCTCAGGGATGTGATTTTTCCATATTTTCCGACCCATGTGATTCGCGTAGATCCGAGCTTTTTTTTTTTGAGGAGGGGGGGGGGTGGTATGGTTGGTTACTGCATGATGATTGAAATCGCGTCGCAAATGGCCTTGAGCTATTACCTAAATAAACTGCGAAAAGATTGTTTTCTAAAACATCATGGACTGAATGATCCTGAGAGAGAGCGCTGCACGAGCTCACAGCGCTGTGATTGGTTCGAGCTGCTTTATTTTGCATTTAGGAACGCAACATTCGTCATTAGAAACGTTTATAAATATGTTGTTGTATACAAAGTTTCAGTGTCACATGATCTTCAGAAATCATAATAATATGCTGATTTGCTGCTCAAGAAACATTTCTGATTAATATCAATGTTGACAACAGTTATGCTGCATGATATTTCTGTGGAATCAATGATACGACTCAAACATTTGTATAAGATTTAAAAAAGAGAGAGAAATTAATCATTTTATTCATGCATTTGCAAACCCTGATAAATGAGGACATGACATTATGAAAAAATTACGACTATTTAATAAATGCATTTAAGCAAAATTAATTATATATTGTAAATAGTCATCAAGATGGAGTTGCATTAAACTTTATATTTCTCAAAAAATACTGAAAAGTAAAGTTTATCACCATTTCCACACAAAATATGAAGCAGCAAAAAAATTTCAACATTGATAATAATCAGAAATGTTTCTTGAGAGTCAAATAAATTATGATTTCTAAAAGATCATGACACTGAAAACTGGAGTAATGATGAAGAAAATTCTGCTTTGCATCACAGGAATAACATTACATTTTATAATGTATTAAAATTGAAAACTTTTTTAAAAATGTATTTGTAATTATATTTCACAAAATATTGCTTTTTTTTTTAATCAAATAAATTCAGCCTTGATGAGCAGAATATATTTATTTCAGAATCATTAATTGTAATGTTTCCAAACTTTTGACAGGTACTTTAATAATAATAACAATTCTATATACTTTACTATAATATATTATAGTACTTTCATTATAATATATTATATTGTTATGATTATTAAGTGCTGCTTTTTATTTTTTACAGGACAATAGTATGTATTCTTACAGTATAAGATATATCTTTGGTTGGCCGAGCCTGTCACTTTAAAAATAAGCGAGGGCCAATCTTGGAGGGGCTCGTGAGATTAATTTTTTTTGTCAAAATCTAGCTGTTCTTATCCTGAAGAGCTGTAAAAATATATTGAGATGGTTTTTGGTACTTATACCTCGAATATATATATATTCATAAGCTAAAATAAAACTCCAGAAAGGTGTACAATATGGGAGCTTTAATGCAGCTGTTGTGGTGGATCTGATCAGTGTTTCTCTGTTCTCTCGCAGCGGACGTGAAGCAGAACTGTCTGAGCTCCAGAGAAGCGTTCCGCGGCTGCGTGAGGAACCTGCGGGTCTTTAAGGGTCACGTCACCGATGTGCTGGACTTCAGCGCCGCCTTCGCTCATCCGCACGTCTTCCCTCACTCCTGCCCGGATAACGCTGCATAAACACCTCCGGTTCATGCAAACACGGCTCAATCCATTTGTACTGAGAAGGTCTTTAATAATGTTTGTTTAGATTTCAGGGTTTCTGCGGGTCTTAAAAAGCCTTAATTCACCCTTCCACTAATTAAAACCTTAAAAAAGTGTTCATTCAGAGCAGAAAGTCTTCAATAACTGTTGCATGCACTGAAAAAATGAATAAATCTTCAGTATTTCTGTCTTGTTTTCCAGTACATTTAAACATCTTTAAATCAAGAGATGCGAAACGAAGACATGAGAAATTAAAATTAAGTG
>CM041807.1:40402878-40435378 GCA_023376895.1 Aspiorhynchus laticeps
AAAATATATTCAGACACCTTCAACATTTCTCACATTATATCACAGTTTATTCGCTATAGTTTAGAAAATGGTAATGAGAAGAACTCTCATGCATCAGAACAAATTGATCTTGATAATATCAGATAACTTTGATAGAAAGGTATGTAATGAATATATAATGATTATTATAATTAATATTCAACTCACCGATGTTTCCTCCGACCTCGAACAGATACTGTCTCTGTCTTCGACCGGTGCTTCGTGACCCGCGCCTGTAATCGTCATTCATCGGTTAACATCGGGTCAGTCACGTGACCGCTGTGTTCGTTAGTTAGTTCGTTAACTCACCCGTTATCGATGTCGAAGCGTGCCATTATGTCTCTGGCCTTCATCTCGGGGTTCAGCTGAATCGCCGTGGAAACCTTGGCGTGGAGCGGCGCGTGAACTCTGATGACGCCGTCACGAAGGTCAGTGACCTGAAGAAAACAGACAGAGGTTTTATTTTATACCGTTAAGTAGTTCCAGTAATCACCGGGACTTTTTACCGTTTGTATCACTCCGCTGACAGTGTGTTGTTTGCACCGCAAAAAGGCTTTTCTGTCATGTCAGTTTAACGTGTATATTTGCAAAGACATTAATTGTACACTACAAAAATCTAAAGCTTTTGTGTTTATTTCTCATCAAACACAAGGCAACTTTAAGCAAATAGTGTTAAATACTATCTAAATGAAACCTAATTCGATTTTTATACAAAAAAATATAACGTACTTTACTTAAAAAGCCTTGAACGAGCGAAGCAAAAAATCTATGCGTTGTTTTTCCCTCAAAAAGCACCTGATGCAGTTTAAACTTAAAGAGGTCATCGGATGCTAAATTCACTTTTATATGTTGTTTGAAGTGAAATGTGTGTTTGCAGTGTGTACACATCCATCCTATAATGATAAAAATCCAACTAGTGTTTTTTTTTTTGTCATATCAGGTAGATTCCGTTAAAAACTACTCAAAAATATATATTTTAAATATAATTTTTACACCAGGGATTCCCAAACATTTTCATCAGCTTAACTCATTTGAGCTCAAATATTTACTTAAAATCCTCCTCAGATTTTAAGTTAATATTTCAATAAACTTTGATGGGTAAATGGGAGAGGTTTGATGGGAGAGGTTATTATGTGAGTATAAGTCTAAGTGGACGTCCATGACATGCGGAGTCCCACAAGGCTCAATTCTTGCACCGCTCTTGTTTAGCTTGTATATGCTCCCACTAAGTCAGATAATGAGGAAGAACCAAATTTACTATCACAGCTATGCTGATGATACCCAGAGTTATCTATAGCCTTATCTCCAAATGACTACAGCCCCATTGACTCCCTCTGCCAATGCATTGATGAAATTAACAGCTGGATGTGCCAAAACTTTCTTCAGTTAAACAAGGAAAAAACTGAAGTCATTGCATTTGGAAACAAAGATGAAGATCTCAAGGTGAATGCATACCTTGACTCTAGGAGTGAAACAACTAAAAATCAATCTTGGGGTGATTCTGGAGGCAGGCCTTAGTTTCAGTAGTCATGTGACTAAATCAGCATATCATCTCAAAAACATTGCAAGAATTAGATGTTTTGTTTCCAGTCAAGACTTGGAGAAACTTGTTCATCACCAGCAGGGTGGATTATTGTAATGGTCTCCTTCCACAGAAGAGCATTATACAGCTGCAGCTCATCCAGAACACTGCTGCCAGGATTCTGACTAGAACCAGAACATCTGAGTCCTCAGGTCCTTACACTGGCTTCCAGCTACATTTAGGATTGATTTTAAAGTACTTTTACTCGTTTATAAGTCACTCAATTGCTTAGGACCCAAATACATTGCAGATATGCTCACTGAATATAAACCTAACAGACCACTCAGATCATTAGGATCGAGTCCGTTAGAAATACCAAGGGTTCACACAAAACAAGAGGAGTCCGCTTTTAGCTATTATGCCGCCCGCAGCTGGAACCAGCTTCCAGAAGAGATCAGATGTGCTAAAACATTTAAATCCAGACTCAAAACTCATCTGTTTAGCTGTATATGTGTTGAATGAACACTGTGCTACGTCCAAACTGACTGCATTGTATTTTATGTATAATTATTTTCTATTTAACTGTTTTCAATTCATTTTAAATCAATTTCTATATCATTTTAAAATTCCTTGTATTTATTATTATTATTAATTCCTTGTTTTTATTGCTGTGAATGACTATTTCACTTTCTTTTATGTAAAGCACTTTGAATTACCACTGTGTATGAAATGTGCTATATAACTAAACTTACCTTGCCTGCCTAATGGTCACATGAAATGTAAGTAAACTCATTTTTTTTTACATTTTTATGTATGAACAGTGATGGGAATAACGGCGTTATAAATAAACGGCGTTACTGTTTTCAGTAACGAGTAATCAAACTAATTACTGTTTCCCCCGTTACAACGCCGTTACCGTTACTGACAATAAAATGTGGCGTTACTATAATTTATTATAATATTATTATTTTATTTTTCAGTTCATCTGAATGGATGCGCAGTGCAGCTGTATTTGACGAACCGTAAACTCTAGTGTGAAGCGCACGACTTGCCGTCGCTGTCTCACACACACACACACACACACACACACACACACACACTCTCACACACAGACAACGCGCAAAGAAAGATACAGAGCGAGAGAGTCTTTCATAGCATGCTACGTAAACATATTCTTTGTGTTTTCGTGTCAAAATAACGGAGTTCCTTGGAATTCTTCAGCTTTTAAGAACTCCGCTAGTGGGCGAGCTAATCGCAAACGACAATCTCATTGGCCGCGCTCACCTATTATCCCCTGTTTTGATTTCAGCGAATCAATTCGAGCGAACCAACAACCTGATTAATATTCATGAACCCAGCAGCTCATTATCCTTAGTGTGTTTTAATTGTTATTAGTGGTATAATCATAGTAGTTTTGTATCTTATCATTTTTCCCCTTTTTTATAGAAACACTAATGAAAACAATATCTTAAGCACCAGTTCTAATTCAGTCAACATGACAAATATGAATTCATACTTGGTTATCAGGGGTGCAAACCGTCAGACTAAAAGTGACAAACTAATCCCCCCCCCAAGGCAAGTTAATTCACATAGCACTTCAACACTATGCAAGTCAAATGCTTATAGGGAAAAATGTCAACACTGCAATAAAATGCTTTTCTTCATTTTTTTCTTGTTTCCATCCAATATCTATCTTTAAATCAAATTTCCAGAAAAAGATGTAATTTTCATTGAAATAAGTTATTTTGCTTCCCATTTGAGATTATTTTTTTTTAAGAAAAACTCATTATTTACTTTTTTTTCTGAAAACAAACAATTTTACTTGTTAAAATGCTTCTTTATTTAAGAAACTTTTAGATATTTGACTAGAACAAACAAATCTCTAAGTAGAAAGCATTTTTTTGCAGTACATTCAAGGATAAACACCTTTATATGATTAAAAGACTTGAGCGACACTACGGCTACAATCAACAAGGATTGTTGTAAGATGTTACTGAACTATCAGGCAAATAACCCACTGTCAATCTTAATTTCAGCAGCTGGGCTAACGCGAGGTTTCGTCTTAAACAGGCTGTTACAGGTGACACTTGACTGAGTGATCTAATATTACTGACATTAAACCTATGCTTTACTTTAGTCGAACAGTTCTCAAATCGACTTCATGTCAGAGTAATAGCTAGCTGACATGTGAGACAAATGTTAAGGTCGAGACTGAGGAGCATTTTTGCAAGGGTAGCGAACAATGCAGGATAACGAAACTACATCTTCATAGCTATCGCAACAGCACCTCACGCACCCCCCCCCCCCCCCCAAAAAAAACCCAGCAGCCTCACGCGGTAATCACCATTTAACGAACACCATATTTACAGCAGATACAAATGCATTCCGTCCGAAATAGGACATTCTGCGGCTCTAAAGCGAGGCTTCAGGAGTGGATGTTGGATGAGGCCAGAGGGAAAGACATTAAGGTAAGCCATCAGAGGCAGAGTAGGGCGGGTCCATCCTTTACCAACAGGGGGGAAAAAACTACAGTGACGTGACACAGATGACACGCAGATATGACGACGACTACGACCCCCCCCCATTTTTTTTTTTTTTTTATTACGATTACACGATCACGTGATGACCTATTCAGTAAAAGCAATTTGCAAATGAATTTCACTTGGTTATTCTAATTACTAAAGTTCTATCATCATATAATGCTAAATTATCATAATATCATTTTATAATGCTTGACTAAGTGATGCTAAGTGTCAGTAGATAAATAGTGTTGATTAATGTACAATGTTTTATAATAATAATTTATTCTATTTAGTGTCCATTTCATCCAAGTTATTTGACATTTGAATTTTTTTTTTTAAAAGTAACGCAATAGTTACTTTCCCTGGTAATTAGTTACTTTTATAATGATGTAACGCAGTTACTATTTGTGAGAAGTAACTAGTAACTATAACTAATTACTTTTTTAAAGTAACGTGCCCAACACTGTGTATGAACCCCTGCAGTCCCCTTATCACTACACACTGATCTGATCTGCTTCAATCCCATGAGCACTCACTTCACTGCGCTCGCGCTCCTTCTCCGTGTTCCATCTCTTCAGGAGTCTGCGCTTGCTCTTCTCTGAAGTCGGGGTTTTTTTGCCCGTGGCGGCTTCGATCATCTTCCTGACGTGAGAGATCAGAAAACATGGGACCTGTGGATATAAAGAGCAGACATCAGTCACAACGACTTTATCAATCACCTGCACCTGTTTACCACTCACAGCCAATCAGAGAAGACACCTCATTAATATTCATGAGCGCATGGAAATTTAGATTTATCTTAACTCACTTACATTTTTAGATAGATAGATTATAGAAATTGCTATATGTGTGTAAAAAATCATTTTCACTAATCACTAGATTAGTAGAGAAGTCATGCAAATTATTATTTGGTAATAAACGATAAACTGAACCAGTGTTATTTTAGTTTCATTGAGATACTATTATAGTTTGTGTATGTTCTGGATTGTTTTTATTTTTGCATTTTATGTTTTCACTGTAATTTTAATTTGACTTACATTTTAGTTAGTTATTTTTACTATGTACTTTTTATTATATTTATTTAAAAATATATATTTGTAATATTTAAAATAGAAATATACTTAATGTTTATTTCATTAATATTTTATAGTTATTTTTTAAAATATATTTATTTTCTGTCTTCACTGTAATTTTACTTAAAGTTTAAGTAATTCTGCTGTTTTTTGTCATTTTTATTAGTTATTTTTTACTATGTACTTTTTATAATAATATTTAGTTAAAAAATAATTGTAAAACGTATTTAAAATAGAAATACTTAATATTTATTTCATTAATATTTAGTAAAAGACGCAGAAAACAAGGCTTTAATGATCTGTAATGATCCTCCAGTGAATGTTTACCAATCTCAGCCAATCAGAGAAGACACCTCATTAATATTCATGAGCGCATGGAACTTTAGAGATTTATCTTAACTCATTTACATTTTTAGATGGATAGATTATAGAAATAGAAATTGCTATATGTGTGTAAAAAATAATTTTCACTAATCACTAGATTAGTAGAGAAGTCATGCAAATTATTATTTGGTAATAAACGATAAACTGAACCAGCGTTATTTTAGTTTCATTGAGATACTATTATAGTTTGTGTATGTTCTGGATTGTTTTTATTTTTGCATTTTATGTTTTCACTGAAATTTTACTTAAAGTTTTAGTAATTTTTATTAGTTATTTTTACTATGTACTTTTTATTATATTTATTAAAAAATATATATTTGTAATATTTAAAATAGAAATATACTTAATGTTTATTTCATTAATATGTTGTAGTTATTTTTAAAAATATATTTATTTTCTGTCTTCACTGTAATTTTACTTAAAGTTTTAATAATTTTTATTAGTTATTTTTACTATGTACATTTTATTATATTTATAAAAAAAATATGAGTAATATTTAAAATAGAAATATGTTTATTTCATTAATATTTTATAGTTATTTTTAAAAATATATATATTTTCTGTCTTCACTGTAATTTTACTTACATTTTAGTTAGTTATTTTTACTATGTACTTTTTATTATATTTATTAAAAAATATATATTTGTAATATTTAAAATAGAAATACTTAATATTTATTTCATTAATATTTAGTATAAGACGCAGAAAACAAGGCTTTAATGATCTGTAATGATCCTCCAGTGAATGTTTACCAATCTCAGCCAATCAGAGAAGACACCTCATTAATATTCATGAGCGCATGGAACTTTAGAGATTTATCTTAACTCATTTACATTTTTAGATGGATAGATTATAGAAATAGAAATTGCTATATGTGTGTAAAAGTAATTTTCACTAATCACTAGATTAGTAGAGAAGTCATGCAAATTATTATTTGGTAATAAACGATAAACTGAACCAGCGTTATTTTAGTTTCATTGAGATACTATTATAGTTTGTGTATGTTCTGGATTGTTTTTATTTTTGCATTTTATGTTTTCACTGTAATTTTACTTAAAGTTTTAGTAATTTTTATTAGTTATTTTTACTATGTACTTTTTATTATATTTATTAAAAAATATATATTTGTAATATTTAAAATAGAAATATACTTAATGTTTATTTCATTAATATGTTGTAGTTATTTTTAAAAATATATTTATTTTCTGTCTTCACTGTAATTTTACTTAAAGTTTTAGTAATTTTTATTAGTTATTTTTACTATGTACATTTTATTATATTTATAAAAAAATATGAGTAATATTTAAAATAGAAATATGTTTATTTCATTAATATTTTATAGTTATTTTTAAAAATATATATATTTTCTGTCTTCACTGTAATTTTACTTACATTTTAGTTAGTTATTTTTACTATGTACTTTTTATTATATTTATTAAAAAATATATATTTGTAATATTTAAAATAGAAATGTTTATTTCATTAATATTTATTTATTAAAAAATATGTTTATTTTATGAATATTTAATTACTTTAGTAAAGAGCAGATGTCAGTGACTCAAAGACAGAAAACGTCTTCAGTAATGAACGTTTACCAATCTCATCCAATCAGCTACGACACCTCATTAATATTCATGAGCACATTGCTCACCGTCCACAGCAGGTCCTGATGGGTGATGAGGAGCCGCACGAGCTGGGCGGCAGCGACCGCACCCTGCATCTCCTCTTGTTTGACGCTCTTCCCACGAAACGTGAAGAGGTTCGGCGCGACGATCATGGAGACGTTCCACAGACTCATGCGGTTCTTCTCCTCGTACGCCACCACCTTTCTGAGGAACTCCAGAAGAGCCTGAGAACAAACAGCAAACATCACCTGACGACGACCCAAGGGCTGGCCCAGGTTAAAAACAGTACACTTCCATAATGCACTTGAAGTTTTGCACTTAATATACTAAAAATGATTCTATAGTACTTCTTAGGATACTCAACTGTGCTGGGAAACCATGAATATGAACTAAGATGCACACTTGAACTCATCTTTCATACACTAGTACACTCAACAAGTGCTGATTAAATACATAGTATGTTTACACTGATTTTCTTACTGAGTATTTGTCTTGTTTTCTAGTATAAATGTCTAAACATTCTTGAATCAAGATGCATTTACTTGATAAGTTATAAGATATTAAGTCTTGTTTTTTGAAAAACTCAAAATGTTGTAAGCTTTTGCTTAAAACAAGCACAAATATCTGCCAATAGAGTAAGAAAAATAATATTAATTCAAAGGCAAAACATTATTTTGCTTAACCCATTGGCAGATATTTGTGCTTGTTTTAAGCAAAAACTAACATAATTTTAATGATTTTTTCAGAATATAAGACATAATATCTTAAGTAATTTTACTTGTAAAATAAATTCATCTTGATTCAATAATTCTTAGTATTTTTGTCTTGTTTTCTAGTATAAATATCAAAGTAAGAAAATTATTTTTTGCAGTGTAAAGCGCATTTTAGTTCATATTCACGGTGTCCCAAAATAGCACTGTTGAGTACACTTAGTTTATCTTAAGAATCATTTTTAGTATATTAAGTACAACATTAGTGCGCAAAAATAGAGTACTTTAAGTTATGGAAGTGTACTTTATTAACCCGGGGGTTTATATTATTAGAGAGAAAATTCTGACTAACTCCAAACAGCGACTTCACTGGAAACGCTCACATTTACAAGCATTCATTCGACTCGCAAGTTTATTATTCGCTCCATGGGAGTCGAACCCGTGACCTTGGCGTTGCTGGCGTCACGCTCTGCTGTTTGAGCTCCAGGGTAAACCTGCACTGCATTTTCAGCTGATTTCAGCACAGATTAAACTGAATCTCCACATGAGAATATGGGCCTGATCCTCTCTGAGACTGTGTGTGTCATCACAGATTAATGCAGCCTGTGTGACCGGTTCATCAACTTCACCTGAGAACACGCTCGTTTGAATACTTTACACACACACACACACACACACACATGTTGGTTTTTGTGGTTTATGGGGACTCTCCATAGGCGTAATGGTTTTTATACTGAACAATCTGTGTGTGCTATTGCCCTACACCTACCCTACACCTAAACTTAGCCCTCACAGGAGACTGTGTGCAGTTTTAGATTTTCAAAAAAACACCATTTAGTATGTTTTTTAAGCCTTTTGAATTACGGGGACATAGGCAGTGTCCTCATAAACCACCTTCATATTGTAATACCTCTGTCATACCCATGTTATTATACAAATTTGTGTCCTCATAAACCACATAAACCCACACACACACACACACACACTCTCTCACACACTCTCTCACACACACACACACACACTCTCTCACACACACACACACACTCTCTCTCACACACACACACACACTCTCACTCACACACACACACACACACACACACACTCACTCTCCACACACACACACTCACTCTCACACACACACACTCACTCTCACACACACACACACTCTCTCACACACACACACACTCTCACTCACACACACACACACACACACACACACACACACACACTCACTCTCCACACACACACACTCACTCACTCTCACTCTCACTCTCACACACACACACCCACTCACTCTAACACACACACACACTCACTCTCACACACACACACACACTCACTCTCACACACACTCACTCACTCTCACACACACTCTCACACACACACTCTCTCTCTCACACACTCTCTCACACACACACTCTCTCTCTCACACACACACACACACACACTCTCTGACACACACACACACACTCTCTCTGACACACACACACACACACACACTCTGACACACACACACACACTCTCTGACACACACACACACACACACACTCTGACACACACACATGCTCTGACACACACACACTCTGTCACACACACTCTGTCACACACACTCTCTCTGACACACACACTCTCTGACACACACACACTCTCTCTGACACACACACACTCTCTCTGACACACACACACTCTCTGACACACACACACACACACACACACTCACTCTCACACACACTCACTCACTCTCTCTCACACACACACACACACTCACTCTCACACACACACACTCACTCTCACACACACACAAACACACTCTCTCTCACACACACACACACTCTCACACACACACACACACACACACTCACTCTCACACACACACTCACACAAACACACACTCTCTCACACACACACACACTCTCTCACACACACAAACTCACACACACTCACTCTCTGACACACGCACACACTCTCACACACACACACACACACACACACACGTTTACTCAACTATCTAAATAGGGGCATCCCATACATTAGCTAACAGTAACACACAGAAAACCACCTGCATCTTTAGAGGACATTCCAGAGGTTTTGTCAGATTTACTGTACACTGCTGTTCATAGGTTTGAGATCAGTAAGATTTTTAATGTTTCTTCTGATCATCAAGGCTGCATTTATTTGATCAAAAATGCAGTAAAATACTGAAATATTATTACAATTTAAAATAAGTGTTTACTATGTGAATATATTGTAAAACACAATTTATTCCTGTGATCATTATTGTTTGTTATTATTACACTACGGTTCAGAAGTTTGGGGTCAGTAAATATTTTTTTCTTTTTAAAGAAATTAAAGTAATTTTTAAAAAAGTAAAAACTTAAAAAAAACACTGTAAATTACACTTCATTCATAATAAAAAAATAAAAATGGTGAACCAGTGTTGTTTTAGTATCATTGAGTATCATCATTTAATTCTAATAAATTAATTTTGTTGTTCTGTCATTTTTATTATTATTTTTTCATGTCAATATAATTTTTATTTTAGTTTTAGTACATTAAGTAACTAAATGAAAATTAAAATTGTTGCTTTGGCAACTAGCTCAAAATAAGTGTAATTTTGTATATTTAATTTCATTGAATTTTTTTTATGGTTTGTGTTTTAGTTAACTAACTCTTTCCACGAACAATATTAAGTTGCTGGGATTTAATTATTCAAATTATTTATAATAATTTTATGTATTTATTTAAATATATCACTAGTTTCTTTAAATAAAAAATTGAAATATCTTGGAGGGTTTTCAAATATTGTCTCTGACGACGAGAGGCCTTGAAGCTTAATAACTGCTGCATTAAAGTCTAGTTATTAATTTTTGTGCATCATATCATCTTCAGGAACTGATGAGATGAACAGACCTTCAGTGTGTCTCTGTTGGCTTCTGGAAGCAGCATGATGAGAAGATGAAGAGCCTGGATCTGATGTTTGGGTGATGAGATACCTGACAGACGGAGAGAGAGATGAGAGACGAGACACTGATCAGTCAGTAGCTATGTTTACATCACACTGTTTTTATGCGCATTTTGAAGTATGGCATCAGAGACGAGTGATGGAAAAAATCCCTTAATTCGCAAAAATGTTTTTACGCTTGCTTGAGGTGGTTTTTGACTTGTGTGAATATACACTATATTGCCAAAAGTATTGGCACCCCCTTCTTTAGAACAGATGCTCTTCCAAATCTGTGGCAACAACGATGGGAACATAATTCATGTATTTAAAAATTGTATTTCATCTCTGTTGCAACAGTTTTGTAAGTGTCTAAAATGACTGAACCCATATGTACAAGTCATTGGTGTTTGGTGATGAGTTTTTGTCTCAAGGTCTGCATTTACAGTCACACCAGAGGTGTTAAACTGGGATTAGGACTTGGTTTTATGCAGACCAGTCAAGTTCTTCCACACTGACTCAATCAATCATTTTCTTTTTGAACCTTGTCTTATACACAGAGACATTGTCATGTTAGAATAGAAAAGAGTCCAAACTGTTGCTATAATATTAGAAGCACACAATTTCCTAGAATATCATTATATGCTTTAACATTAAGATTTGTACTCATAGAAATTACTAAAGTAGTAAACCTGTTCATTAGAAGGGGGTGCCAATACTTTTGGCAATATAGTGTATATGAAAATTATTATATTCAGTGGCTTCTCCTACTTTTCTTAGTGATATTTAGTGTCAGTTGTGACGATTTTGTTCTCTATGTTTCCATCCAAAGATTAAATTTATGCGCAAAACTTGAATATTGCATAAAGCATTTGCGAATAAAGCACCGTTTCCATTCAACGAGTCAACATTTGGTAAATGTGTTTCCATCATAGTTAATGCGCATTTTTTCTTATCGGATAAAAAGTTTATTCAACTCAAATGTGTGCATATGTTTTTTATGCGCATTTTTTTAATTTATGCACATCTTGGCGTTTCCATCCAGCGTTTTTTTTATGCGATATTCCAAAATGCGCATTAAAATATGGAAACATATTGGATGGAATGGATGGAAACATAGCTTTTGACTCGTTGGATGGAAACTTTATTTGCAAATGTTTTATGCGATATTTAATTTTTGCACATAAGTTTAATCTTTGGATGGAAACATTGCTAAAGAGAACAAAATCGTCACTTCCTAGTAAACTGGCACTAAATATCACAAAGAAAAGTAGGAGAAGCCACTGAATATAATAATTTTCATATATTAAACTACTTTTTCGCACAAGTCAAAAACCACCTCAAGCAAGCGTAAAAACTTTTTTACGAATTAACGGATTTTTATTCGAAATTTGGCATTTCCATAAGTTAAATTCGCAACTTTGGATGGAAACATAGCTTTTGACTCGTTGGATGTTTGCAAATGCGATATTTCAATTTTGCGCACAAGTTAAATTCGCAACTTTGGATGTAAACCCAGTGAAGAGACTGATGTTCACTCACTCTGAGCGGCTGTGAACGCCGGCAGGTGCTGTTGGGTCAGCAGAGGATACGGCAGCTCGCGGATGAACATCTTCAACAAACCCGCCGCGTCGTTCTGACGCACCTGATCCCAGTCGAAACGATCCTCGTAGAACTTCAGCTCCAGCTCCTGACGCAGATGCTGAGGACGACAAACACGGAAACCAACATCATGAGCACCTAAACAATAGGGCTGGGCGATTTTATCGATTAATTCGAATTTAATGTTTTGTCACGATGAAATTTTTTAGAAATCGAGGAATCTTGATTTTGAATAGAAATATTACCAAACGTTAGAATTAGACACTTTGACAATATGCCAGTGATGACAGTAAAGAGAAAAGAGCAATCCAACCACACGTAATTAAACGCTCAGTGAAGGACTGTGAATATATCACCAGAGCCCCTTTCACACTGCACGTTGGTCCCGGAAAATTGCCAGAAAATTGCCGGAGTGCCTTCTGTGTGAACGCAAACACGTCCCGGGATTAATTCCGGGATTGATCCCGGGTTGGGGACCTAGTAACATTGCCGGGTTCAGTCCCGGAACGAGCGCAGTGTGAACAAAAGCCGGATCAATGCTATAAAGGGTGTGTCGTAGTGATGACGCACTTTATCGTGCGACTGTTTTACCGGGTGTTTTGAAGGCAGATCAACGTTCACACGACGAAAAATGTGTAAACTGGAATGAAGCAGCGATCAGGGAGCTCCTCACTATCCGCGCTGAAGCTGAAATCATTCAGTTTAGTGAAATGGTGAGCGGTGCATTATACACGTCACATGAAATGTCACGTGTCTTTACGGGTTGTGTGTGAACGCACGCACAGATTCCGGAAAATCACTGGCAGTGTGAATGAACCAAAATCAAACGATCCCGGGATGACACATTACCCGTGTATTTTCCGGAATCTCTGTGTGAAAGAGGCTTAGGTCATTCACACAGAATGTGCTTTATGTTGAGTAAGATGTGGAGGCAGTGAAATAGAAAAACATGCGAGAAGATGAGAGTGAACTACTTATAACTTGAGCGCTGTATTTGTAGAAAGCCGTTTCATGCGAGAGACGCGAGCGCAACGGTCAAACACGTCCATGTTTACACAGAAAAAACAATGAAAGCAGCGCAATTGAATAGAAAACCTGTAAAGAACTGCAACTGTGTGTCTGATATTTCATGTTTGCATCACGGTTACAGACTGAAATAAGCTGTTGTTTTTACAGAACATATCTATTTAATAATTGTCTACTGGTGTTATACCTTCAGTTGTAGTTCATGCATCTTTTCTGCAAAGATATTTAACAAGTGATTTGTTTAACATTTACATTATGTTGACAACTTCATGTGTGCTGCACTTGGAATAGAATTTTCTTTAACTCGAGGGTTAATTAAGAATAAGTTACTTGAATCATGTTGTAGTTACATTTTCAAGTTGACTAGTTAAAAATCGTAAAAAAATCGAGAATCGGTCAAACGTTCTGAAAAAAGAAAGATTTTTTTTTTTTTTCATTTTTTTACTATGGTAACACCATGTTTTCTGGACATTTACTATGGTAACACCATGTTTTCTGGACATTTGCTATGGTAACACCATGGTTTCTGGACATTTACTATGGTAACACCATGGTTTCTGGACATTTACTATGGTAGAACTATGTTTTCTGCAAATTTACTATGGCAAACACCATGTTTTCAGGACATTTACCATGGTAACACCATGTTTTCCAGACATCTACTATGTTAACACCATGTTATCTGGAAATTTACTATGGTAACACCATGTTTTCTGGACATTTGCTATGGTAACACCATGGTTTCTGGACATTTACTATGGTAACACCATGGTTTCTGGACATTTACTATGGTAGAACTATGTTTTCTGCAAATTTACTATGGCAAACACCATGTTTTCAGGACATTTACCATGGTAACACCATGTTTTCCAGACATCTACTATGTTAACACCATGTTATCTGGAAATTTACTATGGTAACACCATGTTTTCTGGACATTTGCTATGGTAACACCATGGTTTCTGGACATTTACTATGGTAACACCATGGTTTCTGGACATTTACTATGGTAGAACTATGTTTTCTGCAAATTTACTATGGCAAACACCATGTTTTCAGGACATTTACCATGGTAACACCATGTTTTCCAGACATCTACTATGTTAACACCATGTTATCTGGAAATTTACTATGGTAACACCATGTTTTCTGGACATTTGCTATGGTAACACCATGGTTTCTGGACATTTACTATGGTAACACCATGGTTTCTGGACATTTACTATGGTAGAACTATGTTTTCTGCAAATTTACTATGGCAAACACCATGTTTTCAGGACATTTACCATGGTAACACCATGTTTTCCAGACATCTACTATGTTAACACCATGTTATCTGGAAATTTACTATGGTAACACCATGTTTTCTGGACATTTGCTATGGTAACACCATGGTTTCTGGACATTTACTATGGTAACACCATGGTTTCTGGACATTTACTATGGTAGAACTATGTTTTCTGCAAATTTACTATGGCAAACACCATGTTTTCAGGACATTTACCATGGTAACACCATGTTTTCCAGACATCTACTATGTTAACACCATGTTATCTGGAAATTTACTATGGTAACATCATGTTTTTTGGATATTTACTATGGCGATATATCGACTAGCTAAAAATCGTAAAAAAGAATCGGTTAAACGTTCTGAAAAAAATTGAGATTTAATTTTTTTGCTATATCGTCCAGCCCTACAAAACAACAAACACAAGATCTCCTCAATAACAATAAAGTACCATGCTGTTTGCATGACTTTATCAGATATTACACAACAGCTTTCCAGGATCAGACATCAACATTCAGACTCATATCTGGAGCAAATGTAGCATATTCGGATCCTCTCCACATCACGTTAACTCTCTTAAAGCGGCAGCAGGTCTTGCACAATACGAGTGTGATTTGACTTTCTAACTTCATTTCTCTCATCATGAGCTGCTGTTCTTCACTCATGGATGAATAACGCTGAGGACTATGGAATTAAAGCTGGAATCAGTGGGAGAAATCCAGGTCAGATGCTTTACAGATGTGTCACTGAGCCACACGAGGCAAAACACACCAACAGCACAAATCCTGGAGCAGGCCGTGTTCATCACGCTGCAGGGAATGAAGCTGATGTCTGCTGTGTGAATGACGCTGTAGTTCTGGAGTGATGATGGATCATTTACCTTCACTCTGGACGCTGATCCTGGAACCCTGAGAATCCCCTCCGTCTGTAACCCCGTCTGCTCCAGTTTAGACAGCAACTGAAAGCAGGAACACAAACAACATCATCAACACATGAGATACACAAACATACATACTGGGTATTAGCATAGCTATGGTAACACCATGTTTTCTGGACATTCAATATGGTAACACCATGGTTTCTGGACATTTACAATGGTAACACCATGTTTTCTGGACATTCAATATGGTAACACCATGTTTTCTGGACATTCAATATGGTAACACCATGTTTTCTGGACATTCAATATGGTAACACCATGGTTTCTGGACATTCAATATGGTAACACCATGTTTTCTGGACATTCAATATGGTAACACCATGTTTTCTGGACATTCAATATGGTAACACCATGTTTTCTGGACATTCAATATGGTAACACCATGTTTTCTGGACATTCACTATAGAAACACCATGCTTTCTGGACATTTACTATGGTAGACCTATGTTTTCAGGAAATTTACTATGGCAAACACCATGTTTACTGGAAATTTAGTACTTCAACACCATGTTTTCAGGACATTTACCACAGTAACACCATGTTTTCTTGACATTTACTATAGTAACACCATGTTTTCCAGACATCTATGTTAACACCATGTTATCTGGAAATGTACTATGGTAACCATGTTTTATGGATATTTACTATGGTAACACCATGTTTTATGGACATTTACCAAGGTAACATGTTTTTTTTATATTTACTATGGTAACACCATATTTTTTGGATATTTACTATGGTAACACCATGTTTTTTTTATATTCACTATGTTGACACTATGTTTTCTGGACATTCACTATGGTAACACCATGTTTTCCAGACATCTACTATGTTAACACCATGTTATCTGGAAATTTACCACGGTAACATGTTTTTTGGATATTTACTATGGTAACACCATATTTTTTGGATATTTACTATAGTAACACCATGTTTTTTTGGATATTTACTATGTTAACACTATGTTTTCTGGATATTCACACTGACAAGATTATGATGTCTGGAAATTTACTGTGGTAACACCATGTTTTCTGGAAATTTACTGTGGTAACACCATGTTTTCTGGAAATTTACTACAGTAACACCATGTTTTCTGGACATTTCCTATGCTAAAACCATGTTTTTTGAACATGTACCATGGTAATTCCACAGTATTGTTTTGACGTAGCTTGGAGTGGCATGTAAACACCAGCAGAACACCGTCTGTTTGCTGTTGTTTTCTGACAGAGATGATTGAGATTCCAGAGTCTTTATCAGTCATTGATAAGAGCGTCAGACTCATCAGCTGTCACACACGCAGCTGTGTGTGGGGGATTTCTACCAGCCGGGGGTCTCGGTATCTTCCCGTCAGCTCTCGAGTTACCCAACACAAATACTGACGGTGTTGCAATGCTGGAAGAATCTCAGGCTGAGCGGATTCACTGCTGAAGGTTTATTAAAGCATCTATTTTAATCCATCTCTGTATTTCTAAGTGTTTCCTCAGTAAATCTCTCTTCAGTGAAACAATAAACGGCCTCCAACATTCCACTTAAAAACAGGCATCGAGGTCAACGCAGGCACGTAAAACAAACCAGAGCACTTCTGGCCACCGCCTTTGTTTTTTGGAAATCCTCTGTAACGGAGACAGCGTGGGCCTGGGTCAGGAAATGGTCCACCGCGGCTCCCCAAGGATGGGGTGGAGAAATCTGAGCCCGAGAATCTGACGGGAACTTCGTCCAAAATGCCAGGTGAATGATCCAAATTCCGCCTGTTTTAACAACCAAAGAAGGAAAGATGAGCAACCTTTTAAAACCAGGCTTGCAATCTGGAACACGGGATTTCTTCTGGCTCGTTTTCAACACCAATGTAGTGAAGATGAAGCGAATACCGCTTCTGTGAACAACCAGAGACACATTTAGAACAGTATTTACATGGTTTCTGGTCAATATTCACAATGGAAACACCATGTGTTCTAGGCATGTACTATGGTAACACCATGTTGTGGACAATTACTATGCCGCTTTTGTGCACATTTACCATGGTAACACCATATTTTATGAACATTTACTATGGTAACACCATGTTTTCTGCATATTCACAATGGCAACACCATGTGTTCTAGGCATTTACTATGGTAACACCATATTGTGGACAATTACTATGGCTTTTGTGCACATTTACCATGGTAACATCATATTTTATGAACATTTACTATGGTAACACCATGTTTTCTGCATATTCACAATGGCAACACCATGTGTTCTAGGCATTTACTATGGTAACACCATATTGTGGACAATTACTATGGCTTTTGTGCACATTTACCATGGTAACATCATATTTTATGAACATTTACTATGGTAACACCATGTTTTCTGCATATTCACAATGGCAACACCATGTGTTCTAGGCATTTACTATGGTAACACCATGTTGTGGACAATTACTATGGTAACACCATGGCTTTTGTGCACATTTACCATGGTAACACCATATTTTCTGAACATTTACTATGGTAACACCATGTTTTGTGCACATTTACCATGTAAACACCATGTTTTATGAACATTAACCATGGTAACACCATGTTTTGTGCACAATTACTGTGGTAATACCATGGCTTTTGTGCACATTTACCATGGTAACACCATGTTTTATGAACAATTACAATGGTAACACCATGTTTTGTGCACATTTACTATGGTAACACCATGTTTTGTGCACAGTTACTATGGTAACACTGTGGCTTTTGTGCACATTTACCATGTTTTATGAACATTTACTATGGTAACACCATGTTTTGTGCATAATTACTATGATAATACCATATTTATGGACATTTACTAAGGAAACAATGATTTTTGGACATTTGCTATGGTAACACCGGGTTTTCTGGATATTCACAATGGCAACACCACGTTTTTAAAAAATATTTACAATGGTAACACCATGTTTTATGGGCATTACAACGGTAACACCATGTTTTGTGAACTATTACTAGGGTTACACCATGTTTTTTGTGGGCATTTATTTACTGTAGTGACACCATGTTTATGGGCATTTACAATGGTAACACCATGTTTTTGGATATTTATTATGGTAATACCATGGTTTTTGTGGACATTTACTACAGTGACATCATGTTTTATGGGCATTTACAATAGTAATCGTATCCTGTTGTCTATGGGAACAAAACAACAGTGTTTAAAGCCAGTTTTACACAGTTTCTGAGTCTCGATACGACCGACACGCACCTCGTGCTTTACTGCGCGCCACGCGGTTCCTCTTCATCTCGATGCCCAAGAAGTCGTAGAAGGTGGTCAGCTCGATCAGGGAGATGTAGCCGATCTTCCTGATGTCCTCAGACGATAGATCGCTCACTCGCGTCACGCCCTGTCTGGGCTTCACTATCTGAAAACTCTGAAGAACAGACCACAAACCGCATTAGACAGCAGCATCTGATCTGAGCTCACTATCCAGGGAACATGCTTTCAGTAAAAGCTGCTTGTTTGTTTCAAGCAACAGAACAAACACTGCCGGTAAAAGTGCATTATGTAGATCCCGTGAGATTGCTGGACAATTTGACAAGAAGGACAGGGTTTCGTGTGTTTTATTTGGACCAGATCTACACTTCTGTTCACAAGATTCAGCAAGAATGCATTACATTAATCAAAAGTGGCATTTTTTCTTGAGCAGCAAATCAGCATATTATTATGATTTCTGAAGATCATGTGACACTGAAGACTGGAGTAATGATGCTGAAAATACAGCTTTGATCACAGAAATAAATTACATTTTAACACATATTCACATAGAAAACAGTTGTTTTGAATAGTAATAATATTTTGCAATTTTACATTTAGTCATTTTGCAGACGCTTTTATCCAAAGCGACTTACAATTTTACTGGATTTTGATCAGTCTTAGTGAGCATTCTTTCCAAAAATATAAATAAAATCTTACCAATCAAAGCTACAAACATGAACTAAACTGAATTCAAGGAGTCTTTAAATTTGATGGGAAGTAACTTATTGAATCAGTTTGAATAATACACATTTAAAACTCAAATGAGAGACATTATGCCAGATCAAACGTACCGGGAAATCCCTGTCGTCTTTACGAATCCTCCTGCAATCTTGGCATTCACGGCCTTTCCGATGAGCTCGAGCCCCTTCTGAATACGCCACGTCAAACGATAAAACGATGTTCTCTGAAACGCTGCTGGAGCCGTTAGTGGCCGCTGGAGTGAAGCCTGCACACGACGGAGGGACTGGACACATAGAAACAAAAAAAACATTAACTACGACCTTAATCACCAACGATAATGAGATTTCCATGAGCTCTTAACTACAGTCAAACCAAAAATGATTCAGACACCAGATATAATTTTTGATATTTTTTTACTAGTGGGTGCAGGACACTATAGGGGAGAGCGGGGTTACAAAGTAACACTTTTTGACTTTCTCAAATCGTGTAAATCCACTTCATGTTCAGAGTATAATTTTTTTATCCACAGTAATCTCACACTTGTCTAGTACAAATATGTCGCTTTGTTTCATAAATACAGTGTATACGTTTTTCTTTATTTACCCTCAAAAATTGGAAGTGAAATGTGACAACATGCCCCATAGGTGGGGTACATTGTAACATAACCATATGACAGCCTAAAATGTTATCTGATCTTATGAAAAAAATATACAAGACAAACTAAAATATTTTGTCAATAAAATAAAATAATTTTTTTGAGTTTGACTATGAACATATTGCAACCATGCCTGGGACGGCCCATATAAACGAGCCAAAATGCTGTCCATGTCTTGAAATAATAATTTCTGAACATTAAACATTGATTGTCAGTCTTTATTCACCCGTTTCTCGTCATTTCTCATTAAAATGTATTACGTAAATAGTGTGAATTACATCGGTAACACCCCATCTGCGCAACTTTAATTTAAAACCGGTTAGTGTCTTCTGCTAGTTATCCAAGCATTTAAAAACTGATAAATGACAGATTGGAGATTAAAATAATAGCAGATTTGTCTTATTTTAAATTGGTAATAAAAACTGAGATGAAAAATTTACTTAAGCCAGAAATATAATTTTACTATGGTAAAATAAATGTTCAGCGATATCTTCAAAAGACGGCGCATTTTGTTCTCTATATAATGTTGATATTGTAACTAGTAAATACTGTAAATTTGGTTATGCTAGCATGTGTGGAAATATTTAAAAAACGTGTGTTACAACTAACCCCGCGTTACTTTGTGCTCCCTTAGTTAATTTATGTAAGTGAGGAGAGCAAAATAAAGTAAACTGTGACATATTATACTCAAAAATTCTTCAAAACTTGGGAGCAAATATCATTCAGACACTTTGAGCTGAGCATGTCTTTCTTTAATTGCTAAAGTGATGTTTTTACACACAGACTGAACTAAATGAAGCATTGCTTGGTGATTGGAGCTAAATTGGTTTTATCTAATTGTGTCTTAAATTCACTCAACCGAATTCATTACATACCTTTCTATCAAAGTTATCTGATATTATCAATTTATTCTGACAGTTTCTTCTCATATTTTATTACCATTTTCTAAACTACAGCGAATAAACTGTGATATAATGTGAGAAATGTTGAAGGTGTCTGAAAACCAAAACACAGCCACTTTCTATAATAATTTCTGCATTTCTTCTTTTCGCGTACAAATCTATGGGATCAGATTCCCGCCTAAAGTATTGCAGTCACGGATAAAAAAATAACAAGCGTGAAAACAAAATTTAAAAACGTAAGTAAAAATATATTGCACAAGATTTAAAAATGAAAGCAAAGTTTTAAGAATAGCAAGCAATGGTCACGAATCGAAAAATAACAAGCGTAAATAAAAAAAATAATAACGCATTTTTTAAAATAATAAGCATGAATCAAAACTGTAAACACATTTAAAATCATATTGCACAAGATTGAAATATTAATGCAAAATTATCTGACTTTCGCACAAAATCATGTTTTCCTTGGTTATATTTTTCAGTTTTTTCTGCTCTCATAAATTTTCTGCTCATATTTTTATTTTTTGTATGCTTATGCTGTTTTTCCCTTCCTGCTTGTTTCCATGTTCTGCGCTTGCTTTCCCAAATGTTGCGGTTAGAGTTTCATGTAAATTAGCGCGGGCTCAAGCGTCTTCATTGGTCCACTAGTACTAGATTGACAGCTCCTCCTCAGCCAATCAGTGGAAGAGGGGCGGTGACGTCACTCCAGTGCGTTTTCACGCTTGTTATTTTTTTATCCGCGACTGCAATACTTTTGGCGGGAAAATGATCCCATAGAAATCTAGCTTATATTTGCCATCATGTACTGTTAACATTGTGTCTCTTATGATAAGCTGATGTTGCGTCTGCTAAATGAATGCATGTTGATGTAAATATATGATCTAAAAAGGGTCAAATGTTGTCTAACCTTTAGGTGTATTCCACTGCGGTAGTTTGGGAGCGATCTGTCCGTTTGGAGAAATAGGAGGCGTCAGTTCAGACTGTAAGAGAGTAAAATCACATCATCACACACGGACTCATGAGCTAAACACCTTCCATTCAACACTAAAATCAACATGCACCACTGCAAATAACTGCATTACAAATAACATTTCATTCTGTTCAGCACTTACAGTGCAAGACTGATTTTTATGTCATTTTTTGACTTGGAATCATATGAAATCAATGAAAATTAATTGTTTATATAATTAATTATATCAAATGTAGAATAATACAATGCAACAATTAGTGCTGTCAAACATCCAAAATAAAAGTTTTGTTTACATAATATATGCATGTGTACTGTGTATATTTATTATGAATATGCATATATAAATACACACACTGAGTATATATATTTTTTATATATACATTTATATTATACATAAATATATTTAATATATAAACAACATTTTTCTTAAATATATACATGCATGCGTTTATATATATATATATATATACACATAATAAATATACACATATATAAACAAAAACTTTTATTTTGGATGCAATTAATCGTTTGATATCACTAGTAACTATATAATACAGTCTTTAAATATCTGTGTACTGTTTTTTTATTCTTTGATGGCATTTTTTTAAAATGCTTAAATTTCCTTATTTTAATGGCAAAATGTGATTGAAATTTAAACTGCATGATTATTGTTGTATCTCAAATAATTGTGGTTAGATCAATAACCATGATCAGACAGTTAACTCAAATAGATAAATCAAGGTCATCACGTCCCACATGTCAGATATAACTCATTTCAGCATGTGTTATTAATGTCTTTATAGACGTGTCCTGCTGAACATATGTTGGACTATTTCAGTCCCATGAATCTGTGCTTCATATCCAATCAGAGCATCAGATATTTCATCTGTCGGAGCAGCTGTGCGTGAGTCACGACTGATTCAGTCTCTCTGTCTGACCGGTAACTGACCACACTCCTCTAATCACGTCCAGACTCCACAGCATGTAAAACAGCACCATATACTCAGATAGTCCCACCTCACATCACTGCTTAGATTTATGCATGTGATTTACACTGCAATCAAGATACACATGTTATCAGTTCATGCATTCCCTGGGATTCGAACCCATGACCTTGTTGTTGCTAGCTTCATTGATTTAGTATCTGAGCTACAAAATGACACACTATCAGCTTTAAAGTCTGTATGAAATTAAAATCTATTTTCTAAGTGCGTGCAAATTAATCTTTTTTAATGTGTTTAACCTCAAATATGTGACTCTGGAGCACAAAACCAGTCTTAAGTGTCAATTTTTCGAAATTGGGATTTATGCATCATCTGAAAGCTGAATAAATAATCTTTCCATTGATGTATGGTTTGTTATGATAGGACAATATTTGTAAATCTGGAATCTGAGGGTGCAAAAAAAAATCTAAATATTGTGAAAATCACCTTTAAAGTTGTTCAAATGAAGTTCTAAGCAATGCATATTACTAATCAAAAATTAAGTTTTGATATATTTACGGTAGGAAATTTACTAAATATCTTCATGGAACATGATCTTAATATCCTAATGATTTTTGGCATAAAAAAAAATCAATAATTTTGACCCATACAATGTATTGTTGGCTATTTCTACAAATATACCTCAGCGACTTAAGACTGGTTTTATGCTCCAGGGACACAAATTGTTAAATCAAAGTGTCATAACTGGATCTTCTGGGGGTTTTCATTAAACATTACAAGCTCAAAACATGACTGAAACATGCACAAATTAATTGCATGCAATTAGAAAATATCATTTTTATTTCACGCCGCTGATGTTCAAATAGTTTGTGGTGTGTCATTTTCTCTGGTGATGTATGTCAATCATCTAGTGCTCTTAAACTCCGCCCCTGCAAGCTCACGCCAATCTGCATACACTTTTGAGAGCCACGCCCACATCTCAACATCCAATCAACAACCGGTGCACAGAACCAAGCCCTACAATTTTTTTCGATAACTCATTAAATTCGGATGTATATAACATTGCATATACAACTTGTATATACATATATATACACATATACATATATATATCTGTCCTGCTCGTGTCCCGCAGCCCTGTCAAAGCGCAGAGCCTGATATGAAACAATTATCTTGAGAAATTATAATTAAACATGACTTAGTTACAACATTTCAATACAAAATAACTTTGTGTTGTTTCTGTTTTAGTGTACTTTTAATGTTTGGATCACATTAGAAGCGTAATTTGTACGTGTTTTACGAATGAGCTCCCAAAATTAAACTGCTTAATCGACCATCGATAGCTTTAATCAATTGCATCTCTTATCGATAATTAATTAATTAATCGTTGACTTTCCTAATACATATAATCACATCATCTTGATGTTTACGAGGGACTGTGTGTCGACTCAGCAGGAATGAATTAAAGTCTCGTCTGCTGTCACGAGGCTAATTTTAACCGCGTCTGGTGTCCGTCATGTGTCGCGGCTCGTTCCGGTCTCAGTCAGTGGGACGTTATTTTCAGACGCTGAACAAAGCAGCTGCACGACAGCCAATCGACTCGCTCAGTGTTGCCAAGTCTGCAGTCTTCCCACAGAACTGGGCTACTTTAAAGGGCTCATCGGATGCAAAATTCACTTCATAAATGTGTTGTTAGTGTTTGTACACAACCATCCTATAATGATCAAAATCCACCCAGTGTTTGTTTTTTTAATCCCCCAAAATAATAACCCCTTTCTCAAATCAAGCCGTTCTCAGATTCTTAGCAGTGTGATGTCACACAGACCCAGGCTCCTCCCACAATTGTTGATTGACACTGGTGTTTAACCTTAGCTCCGCCCTGAGTGATCTGTCATCAGCCGCCATGGTTTAGACTCCGGAGCAGATGTAGACAAGAATGACTCTGATTAAGCGATTGAGATGTATTGTTGTTGATGTAATAATGAAAATAGCAGTCGTCATTTACTCCCGACATCTGAGCTGCTGAAGACACAGAGGATTAACGTGTGTTTTTGAAGGGAATGCGATCTCAATCTACATAAGTTTGTGCAAATCATTCGTGATCCAGCTTCATCTACAGAAGAAGTGAGTATAAGTTTTATGAATCTTTGCAAATCGCCTTTCCTAATAACGTGCTAGTTAACAAGTTTACAGTCTCTCAGAGAACTGCTCGTCACCCCACGGAAGAGAGGGGCGGGGTCAGCAGAGCTCATTAGCATTTAAAGAGACATGCACTAAAACGGCTCACTGTGAACAGAGCTATTTTTGACAGGGTAAAAAGGATGTTTTTTACACTACCATTGAGAAATTTTAACCAAAGTATGGTATAGACTTTTCAATAAGACCCTACGGAATCATATCAACTTGTGGAAAATGAGCATCCGATGACCCCTTTAACACTGTTTTTCATGTCCGCGGGTTAAAGCAACCCCTATAACGTGATATTTAACCCCTAAAGTGCAAATTTTACCAGGGGAACCCCACCAAAAAACACATATTTTACCCCCCGGAATGCAATTGGGCTATTTTTGGGCTAGTTTTGAGTAGCAATTGGGCAGGTTTTGTTGTGAACACCTGGCAACCCTGTCGCCTGATCATCTGGAGCCAGTTGTTCAAAAGTAATCTGATCGGATTCTGGCCATCGGGTTAAATCTTGAAAATGGGTTGTTCAAAAGAAGAAGAAAAAAATCACAAAATCATATCTTGATTTTGATCTGGATTAAATCCTCAGTTTGTGTTGTTCAAAATGTTTTAGTAAGATTGGGATACTTTTGATCCAAAAAAAACCTGGATTATTGTGATCCCAGCAGAACGGTGGATTTCAGGAACAAAAATGTAATAAAACTTTAAAAGTGGTCCAAAAAATACAACATTTATAACATGTAATATATCCCCAAATCTCCAAACAGCTATCAATATCAAACAAAAATAATATATTTAATTTAAAGTTGTTTTTTTAAATCACCGATTGTAACTACATTGGCACAATCATCAGAGATGGACCAGTCAGAAGTATTTATTTGTATAAATGCAATGCAAAACATTGGCATTTTTCCCCATCATCATGTCTCTTTATGGGCTCCGTAGAGCACTAGTAATCCAGATTTGGAAATCTGAAAAAGTGCATCTGGATCAGGGCGAACCAATCCAATTTTGCATTTAAAAACCAGCACAAAAGTAAAATGGGATGAGCAAAATCCAGCTCATTCTGATCCAGATTAAAGTTTTTGAACAACTGGCCCCTGATTTGAAACAGGCATGAAGCACTGTTTGCACTCACCGAGGCGTCGTGCATTGAGAAGACGTCTCGCACGTGTCTCATGGGCTGTCTGTTCCTCTTGTGAAGCGTTTGTGTGTAGTTATCCAGCCGTTTCTTCACCATGGCAGCCTGTGAGCGTGTGAGCGTGGAGAGAAGAGCCTCCGCCGGACCGTCGCTCTGTGTTCCTGTCACCAGTGTAGAGAGCCCCGCCTCCTGCAGCCACGCCTCCTCAAGCTCCGCCTCTGAAACAATCAATAGATAGTACTCACGTGACGTGAACACACTTATAGGAACGCCCACCTGGAGGGAAAAACAAAGCTTTGCTCCACTGACCGACAGTTATTTTTACACGGTTTGCATTAAGTAGTAATGTAGTAAAACGCTAATATTACAGTGTTTTTCAACTGTTTACTTTCCTTGTCACACAGTTTCTGAAAGCTGTCACTCAAACAGCAGAAGCACACACCAAATCTGCAAAACCATACACTAATTATCAGCCTTTTTCAATTTCATAAAACACTTTTTGCAAAACACAACACACTTTTCTCTATGTAACACACAGGAATTAATATTACAGCAAAGGTGTTAGAAATGTTTGCTTTTGAGATGTGTTTGTGATGTTTTGAATGCAGTGCTTCATTTTGCAAGAGATGTGAGGTGTTTTGCATTTTGTGTGCAATTCTTGGATTTGTGTGTGAAGTTTGGAAAAAAAGAGGCAAAGTTTTGATTGATGATGCATACTTTGAACTTATCGATGATGCATACTTTGAACTTATCGATGATGCATGCTTTGAACTTATCGATGATGCATACTTTGAACTTATCGATGATGCATACTTTGAACTTATCGATGATGCATGCTTTGAACTTATCGATGATGCATACTTTGAACTTATCGATGATGCATGCTTTGAACTTATCGATGATGCATGCTTTGAACTTATCGTTGATGCATGCTTTGAACTTATCGTTGATGCATACTTTGAACTTATCGATGATGCATGCTTTGAACTTATCGATGATGCATGCTTTGAACTTATCGTTGATGCATACTTTGAACTTATCGATGATGCATGCTTTGAACTTATCGATGATGCATACTTTGAACTTATCGTTGATGCATACTTTGAACTTATCGATGATGCATACTTTGAACTTATCGATGATGCATACTTTGAACTTATCGATGATGCATGCTTTGAACTTATCGATGATGCATACTTTGAACTTATCGATGATGCATACTTTGAACTTATCGATGATGCATACTTTGAACTTATCGATGATGCATACTTTGAACTTATCGATGATGCATGCTTTGAACTTATCGATGATGCATACTTTGAACTTATCGATGATGCATACTTTGAACTTATTGATGATGCATGCTTTGAACTTATCGATGATGCATACTTTGAACTTATCGATGATGCATACTTTGAACTTATCGATGATGCATACTTTGAACTTATCGATGATGCATACTTTGAACTTATCGATGATGCATACTTTGAACTTATTGATGATGCATACTTTGAACTTATTGATGATGCATACTTTGAACTTATTGTTGATGCATACTTTGAATTTATTGTTGATGCATACTTTGAACTTATTGATGATGCATACTTTGAACTTATCGATGATGCATACTTTGAACTTATTGATGATGCATACTTTGAACTTATCGATGATGCATGCTTTGAACTTATCGATGATGCATACTTTGAACTTATTGTTGATGCATACTTTGAACTTATTGTTGATGCATACTTTGAACTTATTGATGATGCATACTTTGAACTTATCGATGATGCATGCTTTGAACTTATCGATGATGCATACTTTGAACTTATTGTTGATGCATACTTTGAACTTATCGATGATGCATGCTTTGAACTTATCGATGATGCATGCTTTGAACTTATCGATGATGCATACTTTGAACTTATTGTTGATGCATACTTTGAACTTATCGATGATGCATGCTTTGAACTTATCGATGATGCATACTTTGAACTTATTGTTGATGCATACTTTGAACTTATTGATGATGCATACTTTGAACTTATTGTTGATGCATACTTTGAACTTATTGTTGATGCATACTTTGAATTTATTGTTGATGCATACTTTGAACTTATTGATGATGCATACTTTGAACTTATTGTTGATGCATACTTTGTACATGCAAGCGGATGAACCCAGAATATAAACGCAACGCGCAAAGTTTCACATTAAATTAAAGTTTCACATTGACCCATTTAGCGCATTGTGTTCATATTCCGGGCTCATCTGCTTGCATATAAAGTAAGCATAATCAATAAGGTGTGTACAGAAATTGTTCTTTTAATATCACTGTTTTAAATACACTTTAAGTGTTTTTCACAATGTTTTGTTGCGCTGTTTAGTGCTTGAAATATTGCGGCCGGTGCATATAAAATAGATTGCAAATGGCCAAAACTTGCATTTTGTTTACATATCTTTGTTTTATTCTTTTGAGAGGTGATCTAAATATATGTGGCTGTGAAACAGATGTGTTGACCTCTTGGTCTTTGAGCCGGTCACAAGACTGAAGGCTGTGAATTAGACTCTTAAGGTCTTTTGCACAAAATTTTGCATGTTAAAAAATAAATATGACCTCACGTTGTGTCAATCACGTTAACACACTGACTCCAAAACTTTCCTCCGTCATAAAAAAAGGTTTGATTTTCTGTGTTTTTGCATCCATAGCAAGCATTTTGATAGGAAAGGATGCATACTAAAATTTCGGACTCAGTGTGCCTGGACCTTTAGGCTCGTTCACACCAGAGACATGACCTATAATGATGACTATATAGTTGTAACTGTAAGAACACGGGTTTGAGCGAGAAAGTGAATGATGATCCGTACACACCGTCCGCGCTGGCCCGCTCCGTCTCCTCCGGTCCTCCCTGACGCTCCTCCTCGATGGTCTTCACCTCGCTCCAGTAGTCCTCCATAGAGTCCCGGGACACGCAGCGCTCCGGAGCGGACGGAGACAAACTCATGCTGCCTCTCCGCTGATACTGAGCTTTCCTGCAGGAACACAGAGAGACTGAACACATGAGTGCTTCTGAACACACAGACACACGCACGCACACGCACGCGCACGCACACACGCACACACACACACACACAATACTGGATAACACACCATTCATAATGTGCTTCAATCAAGAGAGAAACATCTGACTCAAACTTTCTGATTTACAATGAAGCCTCCGGAAAAATACAACTACAAGAAGAAGAGGAAAAGAAGAAAAGAAAGAAAAACAACTACAAGAAGAAGAGGAAAAGAAGAAAAGAGACAAAAGAAGAAGAAAAGGAAAAAGAATGAAAAAAAATTGTAAAAACAAGGAAAGGAAAAATAAGGGAAAAGAAGAAAAGCAAGTGATGTAAAAGAAAAATAAGCAACGAACAAAAGAGAAAAGCAAAAGGGGATAGGCAGAAAAACTGAAAAAGGGAAAGAAAAAATGAGGAAAAGACAAATAGGAAAAAAGAAAGGGAAAATAAAAAGAAGGGAATAAAGAAGAAAAGATGAAAATGAAAAGCTGTCTAGATTACTAGCAAAGCTTTCACAAAATATAAGAGAAAATATCATCAAAACTGTTTCATAAAAAGCTTGGTTTAGTTTCTGTGGTCACTCTACAAACGTCCAGTTTCACACACGTCACTAATTTAATCCTGAAAGTGTGATAATATACAGATCCTGAGATTAAACACATCACACGATCTCAACATCATCCTCATCTGAATAAACAGACTTTATTACACCACTAATGTGAGTCATAATCTCATGCGAGTCATAATTTGAACAGGTTTGTGCTACAGTTCTTCATCTGTAAACTCTTTCAAAATATTAAACGATATTAAATGACATTATTCATAACACACCTGCGTGTTCAGGATTAGCTGGAAGAGAATAGAGCTGAACAAGTTCACTACCTGAAGTACAAATACAACAAAGAATCAGCTCAACATCTTCCAGAAAGAAACCATTCAATGTTAAACTCCAGTGAACATCTACAAACAGAGGATCTGAAATCTCAAATGAGCTTCATCTCTGGCTTTCTATCAAATATTGATAAGCTACAGGAGCTGATGATGATGATGATGATGAAGGATCAGGAAGTGGACCTGCGTCATTTAGAGGAAGTTATCGATCATGATGGAGCCTGAATTGTGTTACATGAAGAACTTAATTGCCTCCAAACGTCCCTGCCTCCGTTTACACACATCAAGCCTTCGATGGAACGCAATTTCAGCTGAAAAACAGTCACGTCAAAGAAAACTACTTCCTTCATGCATTCCTTCAGAGAGAGGAACGCCAGGATCACACACACACACACACTCACACACACACACACTCACACTCTCAAACACACACACACTCTCAAAACACACTCACACTCTCAAACACACACTCACACACTCTCACACACACACTCACACTCTCACACACACACACTCACACTCACACACACTCACACTCTCAAACACACTCACACTCTCAAACACACACTCACACTCACACACTCACACACTCTCAAACACACACTCACACTCTCAACACATCTCACACTCTCAAACACACTCCACACTCACACACACCACACTCAACACTCACTCACACTCTCAACACACACTCACACCACACACACTCACACTCTCAAACACACACTCACACTCACACACACACTCACACTCACACTCTCAACACACACACACACTCACACTCAACATCACACTCACACTCTCACATCTCAAACACACTCACACTCACTCACACTCACTCACACACACCTCACACTCTCAACACACTCACACTCACACACACTCACACTCTCACACACACTCACACTCTCAAACACACTCACACTCACTCTCAAACACACTCACACACTCAACACACTCAACACTCACAAACTCACACTCACACTCTCAACACACACTCACACTCAACTCACACTCACACTCTCAACACACACTCACACTCACTCAACACACTCTCACTCCACACTCTCAACACACTCACACACTCAACACTCACTCACACTCTCACACACACACACACACACTCTCAACACACACTCTCACACACACTCACACTCTCAAACACACACTCACACTCACACCTCAAACACACTCACACTCTCAAACACACTACACACACTCACTCACACACACTCACACACACTCACACACACTCTCACTCACACTCTCAAACACACTCACACTCTCACCACACACATCACACACTCACACTCCAACACACACTCACACTCACACACTCACACTCACTCACATCACACTCACACACTCACACCACTCACACACACACTCTCACTCACACTCTCACACACACACACACACCACTCACACTCTCAAACACACTCACACTCACTCACTCACACACACTCACACACACTCACACTCACACTCACTCACACTCTCAAACACACACACACACTCACAACACACTCTCACTCACACTCTCAAACACACTCACACTCACTCACACACACACACACTCACACTCTCAAACACACTCACACTCACTCACACACTCACACTCTCAAACACACTCACACTCACACACACACACACACACACACCACACTCACACTCAAACACACTCACATCACACTCCAAACACACACACACTCTCAACAATCACACACACTCACACTCACACACTCACACATCACACTCATCACACACACACTCACACCACACCTCAACACACACTCACACTCACTCTCAAACACACACACACTCACACTCACTCACATCTCAAACACACTCACACTCACTCACACCACACACCTCAAACACACTCACAACACACTCACTCACTCTCAAACACACTCAAACCACACTCACACTCACACTCTCAAACACACCACTCACACTCACACACTCACACTCACACTCTCAAACACACTCAACACACACTCACACTCACACTCTCACAACACACTCACACACACACACACACACACACACACAACACACTCACACTCACACTCACACACACACACACACACACACACACACACTCACACTCACTCACACTCTCAAACACACTCACACTCACAC
>CM041807.1:40440378-40442878 GCA_023376895.1 Aspiorhynchus laticeps
ACTCACACACTCACACACTCACTCACTCACACACACACTCACTCACTCACACACTCACTCACTCACACACTCACACACTCACACACTCACACACTCACTCACTCACACACACACTCACTCACTCACACACTCACTCACTCACACACTCACACACTCACACACTCACACACACACTCACTCACTCACTCACACACTCACTCACACACTCACACACTCACTCACACACACACTCACTCACACACTCACTCACTCACTCACTCACACACTCACTCACACACTCACACACTCACACACTCACTCACACACACACTCACTCACACACTCACTCACACACTCACACACTCACACACTCACACACTCACACACACACACACACACACACACACACTCACTCACACACTCACTCACACACTCACACACTCACACACACACTCACACATTCACTCACACACACACTCACTCACACACTCACACACACACTCACACACACACACTCACTCACACACTCACACACTCACTCACACACTCACACACTCACTCACACTCACACACACTCTCACACACACTCTCACACACACTCTCACACACACACTCACTCACACTCACTCACTCACTCACACACACTCTAACATCCATACCATCACTCACTCACACTCACTCACTCACACACACTCTCACACACACACTCACTCACACATCCATACCATCACTCACTCACACTCACTCACTCACTCACACTCACTCACACACACTCTCACACACACACTCACTCACTCACACTCACTCACTCACTCACACTCACTCACTCACACACTCTGACATCCATACCATCACTCACTCACTCACACACACTCTCACACACTCACTCACACATACTCACTCACACTCACTCACTCACTCACACTCACTCACTCACACACTCTGACATCCATACCATCACTCACTCACACACACTCTCACACACTCACTCACACACACTCACTCACTCACACTCACTCACTCACTCTCACTCACTCACTCACTCACACTCACTCACACACACTCACTCACTCACACTCACTCACTCACTCTCACTCACTCACTCACTCACTCACACTCACTCACTCACTCACACTCACTCACTCACACACTCACACACACTGACATCCATACCATCACTCACTCACTCACTCACTCACACACTCACACACTCACACACACACTCACTCACTCACTCACACACACTCTCACACTCTCACTCACACACTCACACACTCACACACACACTCACTCACTCACTCACACACACTCTCACTCACACTCACACTCACTCTCACTCACACTCACACTCACACTCACACACACTCTCACACTCTCACTCACACACACTCACACACACACTCACACTCACTCACACACACTCTCACACACACACACACACACACACACACACACACACACACACACACACACACACACACACACACACACACACACACACACTCTCTCACACACACAATTATAGCTGCATTATTTATCAATTGTCTCTATAATATGCAGAAGCAGAAAACAGGAATAAAGCCAGTATTTGCTTTATAGACCAAACCTGAAAAAATTGCACCATCTGGTAAAAAATAGTCAAAAAATAATTTTGAAGCCTTGCCAACAGAATGAAAGCCTATTAACAAAAATTGCATAATTTTACAGTTAAACGGCACTGCGATTAAAAATATCAGTTTTAATGGGTTTCAATGGGGACATTTTTGTCCAAACGGTGCTGAGTGATTCACTTTATTGTACTTAGTGTAAAATAGATTTATTAAAGGAAATGAGGGTGGAATATTAAAATTCAAATAAAAATACACACCTGAGCCAAAATTTATGCAGTTAGCATAAACACAGGCAAAATTATCACAAAAAACTAAACTAAAATGGACAAAAATGTCCATAAGGGTGCACAAGGGTTAATCAAATCATAGCGTCTGCATCTCTGATGTTGATGAAGACTGGCGTCCGTTTCATCAGAAGGACCGTGCCAAGCGTCTCCTGGTCAAATACTGGCTCATTTTCACTCTCCGAGCGGCATAAACGAGCATGAATCCATCAGGAACGCAAGCGGCTTTCCTCCGAAAGTCTTAAAGAGAAACATCTGGAGTCTAAAAATACCTTTCAAGCACTTTAGAGTCGGATTCCAGCGGAACCAAACTACGATGCACTCTTATAAATAAAGCTGCCGCAGAAGAACCTTTGAGTCTAAATGATTCCATAAAGAATCTTTAACATCTTCAGTTTCACAAAAGCTGATTTGTGGTGAAAGAAGGTTCTTCAGATTATAAAGAGATGGGTCTTTTATGGCATCGCTGTGGAGAACCTTTTAAGCATCTTTATTTTTAAGAGTGTGGACGATACGGCAAAAAATAACATCTAAAATTTTGTTTTGAATTTTTAACTAGTCGACGTAAAAATGTAACTACAACATGATTCAAGTAACATTTATTAACCAACTGGTTAAAGAAAGTTA
>CM041807.1:40447878-40450378 GCA_023376895.1 Aspiorhynchus laticeps
CATAGAATGCAAATATCTGAGAATGAAGTCCAAGAGATAAACTCGATCTATGACAGATCAGTCTTTGTATATGAAATATTACACCAACTCTTCAGAGTCTTTATGTGTTTCATGACAGATTCGCTCGGAAAACATTAGATATATTTGACATTAATCATCTTGACCCACAAGACAGCATGTTATCAGTGCACTCAAGCTATCGATTACCACTAGAAAGTGCAACGTGTTTACAGTTCATGTCAGGAGTGTTGCTTTTTTACGTTTTGGAAGAACTGAATGGACAAGATTCTGTTGTTCATAGTTGGAATTTACAGGAATTATGGACTAAGTCATTAGTGATAACTAAGATCAAGTCTAACAGCATGCATTATGTTTTTTACAGTGCAATTAATAGAGCAGAGTTAAACGTGTGCTTCTAAATCAAAGAATGGATGATTTTTTATGAAAGAAGTATCTTAGCTCATTCAAAGCTGCATTATTTATTTGTAATCAGTAAAATTTACAATGTTATTCAGTGAACGCATTTTTATGCTATATCTGATTACTCACATGTAATTTATTTAGTGATCAAATCTGTAAGATATTATCAGTATTCATGTTTCATGAATGTTGCTTGAAATTAATTAGTTTATGTGAAAACTGAATGGAAAAAAATCTAAATTTTCATATTAATTTACAGGTAAAAGTTTGCACTAAGGTCCATTAGTGCATTAACTAAAATTAACTAACAGCATGCATTACGATTTTTTACAGTGTTTATTATTATTTGTTAGCATCAGTTAATATCTGTTGCATTCCTATAACAAAGTATATGGGTCGGTATGATTTTTTATGAAAGAAGTATCTTCTGCTCATCAAGGCTGCATTTATTTATTTTAAAAATACAGTAAAAATTTGAAATGTTATTACAATCTAAAACAGCAGTTTTCTATGTGAATATCTATTAAACTGTAATTTATTTCTGTGATCAAATCTGTATTTTCAGCATCATTACTGCAGTCTTCAGTGTCACATGATCTTCAGAAATCATAATATGATGATTTAATGCTCAAGAAACAGAAATATGGCACAACCTGAGAGATTTATCAATAGTTTTGTCTTAGAAAGTCACTTTTTTTTTTTTTTTTACTTTTTCCAAAATATGAAAACTAAAAAATTATCTGGCTTTAAAAAATATACTACAGTGCCCTCCACTAATATTGGCACCCTTGGTAAATATGAGCAAAGGCGGCTGTGAAAATAAATCTGCATTGTTTATCCTTTTTATCTTTCATTCCAAAAATTGACAAAATTCCAACCTATCATTGAAGTAAAACAATTGAAAATGGGGGGAAATCTCATTGTGTAAGAAATACTTTCTCTAGTTCATGTTGGCCACAATTATTGGCACCCAATTATTGCAATGTCCTTTTCCCAGGGTAACAGCTCTGAGTTTTCTCCTATAATGCCTGAAGAGTTTGGAGAACACCTGATAAGAGATCAGAGACCATTCCTTCATCCAGAATCTCTCCAGATCCTTCAGATTCACAGCTTCTCCTCTTCAGTTCACCTCACTCATCTTCTACAGGGTTCAGGTCAGAGGACGGGAATGGCCATAGCAGAAGCTTGGTTTTGTGCTCAGTGACCCATTTTTGTGTTGTTTTTGAGGTTTGTGTTTGGATTATTGTCCGGTTGGAAGATCCAAACATGGCCCATTATAAGATTTCTAACAGGGTCAGTCACTTATTGATTTTTTATATGTTGGTATTTAATAGAATCCATGATGCCATGTGTCTAAACAAGATGTTCAGGACCTCCAGCAGAAAAATAGGCCCACAACATCAAAAATACAGCAGTATATTTCATTGTACACAAGGGGTACTTTTGTATCCCATCTTGAGTGTTTGCTGCTAAAAAGCTCATTTTTTAGTTTCATCTGATCATAGAAGCCAGTCCCATTTGAAGTTACAGTCATGTCTGATAACTGAATATGCTGGAGTTTGTTTTTGGATGAGCTAGGAGAATTTTTCTTGAAACCCTCCCAAACAACATGTGGTGATGTAGGGACTGTTTGACAATTTTTTTCTAATGTTTTCTGACCCCGAGACTCAACTATATTCTGCAATTCTCCAGCTGTGATCCTTGGAGAGTCTTTATCCACTCAAACTCTCCTCCTCACCGTGCATTAGGACGATATAGACACACGTCCTCTTCCAGACAGATTCATAACATTTTCTATTGATTGGAAATTCTTAATTATTGCCCTGATGGTGGAAATGGGGATTTTCACTGCTCTAGCTCTTTTCTTAAAGCCACTTCACTAATTTGTGAAGCTCAATTATCTTTTGCTGCACATCAGAAATATATTCTTTGGTTTTTCTCATTGTGATGGATGATTAAGGGAATTTGGTCTTTGTGTTCCTCATATTTATAATCCTGTGGAACAGAAAGTCATGGCTGGACAATTTCATGCTCCTAGTCACCCTGGTGTGCTAAAAAATTTAAATATGAATGGAATATA
>CM041807.1:40455378-40460378 GCA_023376895.1 Aspiorhynchus laticeps
CTGGGGACTACTTTCAGGCTGTATCATAACTAGTTACCTAGCTGGGGACTACTTTCAGGCTATATTATAACTAGTTACCTAGCTGGGGACTACTTTCAGGCTGTATCATAACTAATAACCTAGCTGGGGACTACTTTCAGGCTGTATCATAACTAGTTACCTAGCTGGGGACTACTTTCAGGCTATATCATAACTAGTTACCTAGCTGGGGACTACTTTCAGGCGCTGTGTAATATCATCTGCTGCACTCATGGTACGGCAGCAAAGCTCCTTGATTATTACGCCGGAATGAGAGTAGAGTTCCTAGCCATATCGGTCTAGAAAATCACAACTTTTCATTTTCCGTCAGTCTTAGTACACGATGTAACTACAGAAGAGTCAAGCTTTAAATAGGAGAAATATCGAAACTCTTTGGTCATTTTTGAGCGAGATGCTAACGGTCTAATCAGATTCAATGATCTATGCTAAGCTACGCTAAAAGTGCTACCGCCAGACATCGGCTGAATGGATTCAAACACGGTAAAACTCTATATAGTGGAGTGTTCCTTTAACATCTCAGAATTCTTTGTTTATATCTCAGTGGCAACTAAATAAAAAGTTTACCAAACACTATATCCACAGTGACATGCGTGAGGAATATGGGGCGGGGTGGAATATGATCATGTGCTCAAATATACTGTATTTACTCAGCAAATATTTGAAGATTTTAAGAACATGTTCAGGATCAGACATGAGAACAACAGGAGAAACATATGTGCTTCATACAGACTAAATCATTTAATTTAACAGTGACTCTGATCACTGAACAAAACAAACTGTTAATGTTCAGAATGCATATGAACAGAAATGAGGTTTATATCATAAACTCGTGCAAAATAAAGATGCAATTCACTTAGTGCTGATATGAGCACATAAAAACATACTAAAGACCTAAAGCACAAATAATACATCAGAAAATATGAAATGCAACTGAATAAGACAAACTTTACAAACACCTCCAATCTAAAAACAACATGCAATTCAAAATAAAACATCAGAGGAGATCAAAGACAAGTTTGAAGGTAGTGTGTGTGTGTGTGTAAGTGTAGGTGTAGGTGTAGGTGTGTGTTGTGTGAGAGAGAGAGTGTGTGTGTAAGTGTAGGAGTGTGTAAGTGTAAGTGTAGGAGTGTGTGTGTGTGTGTGAGAGAGAGAGAGAGAGAGTGTGTGTAAGTGTAGGAGTGTGTAAGTGTAGGAGAGTGTGTGTGTGTGTGAGAGGAGAGAGAGAGAGTGTGCGTGCGCGTGTGTCTGTGTGTGTGTGTGTGTGTGTGTGAGAGAGAGAGAGAGAGAGAGAGAGAGAGAGAGAGTGTGTAAGTGTAGGTGTAGGGTGTGTGTGTGTGTGTGTGAGAGAGAGAGAGAGAGAGAGAGAGAGTATGAGAGTGTGTGTGTGTGTGTAAGTGTAAGTGTGTGTGTGTGTGTGTGTGTGTGTGTGTGAGAGAGAGAGAGAGAGAGTGTGTGTCTCTGACCTGTTGTCTGCTGCGTGTTTCTCCTCATCTTCGTGAATCCTGAATGAATGAAACGCAGTCAGAATCACTCCGCCACAGTCCTTCACATCCATCATCCATCAGATCCCGAACACACTCACAGAGATCACCGCACGCGTGTGTTTCTGCTGTAATTCACGCGAGTGTGTGTGTGTGTGTGTGTGTGAGAGAGATCCGACTGCCATGAAACGCGGACACGCGGGGGCGGAGCTACAGCCGCCAGCGTCCAATCAGCGCACGGGGGCGTGCATAAATTAACATAAAATATATCCTCTACTCAAACAATATTTTTTTAATGGTTGTTGTTACAAAGTATCAAATAAAGCACTTTAATTAAGAAACTTCCCACATAATGTCTAACAATGTACAATAATTCTGCAGTGATGAAAACTGTGAAGTGACACAAATGAAAGAATGATGTAGAGAGATGAAAGCATGTGGCACAAATGAAAACTTCTTCTTTATCTGTAAGAAAGGACATTCCACCGCAGACAAACGAGGTGTTAATGAAGCACCTGGTTATGTAACTTCTTCAAACATCAGCTCTTCCTCTTCGTCGTGATAAATTCACAGATTCTGTTCCTCTGTGGTGGCATCGATCCATTTGGGTCAGACTCTGTGATTTACAGTTTAATGCTGCTGACAGATGAACTGTTATCGAGCGGCTGCCACAGCAGCTTTCTGTTCATCTGTCCGTCTGATAACCTGCTGCTGTTCTTCATTTTTTATCTTCACTGAACCGACAAATCTAAAGCCTTATGACAGTTTTACAACTCTATCCAAACAAAGAAGAAAAGCGTGTACAAGCATCACTTTTACTGTAAGCAACCACACAGAACACCTTAGCAACCACCTAGCAACCAAACAACACCCTAGCAACCGCACAGAAATACAACCACACAGAACACCCTAGCAACCAAATAATACCCTAACAACCACACAGAACACCCTAGCAACCACACAGAACACAACCACATAGAACACCGTAGCAACCACGTAGCAACCAAACAACATCCTAGTAACAACACAGAACACCCTAGCAATCAAATAACACCCTAAAAATCACACAGAACACCCTAGCAACCAAATAATACCCTAACAACCACACAGAACACCCTAGCAACCACCTAGCAACCACACAGAACACAACCACACAGAACACCCTAGCAACCACGTAGCAACCAAACAACATCCTAGCAACAAACACAGAACACCCTAGCAATCAAATAACACCCTAAAAATCACACAGAACACCCTAGCAACCAAATAATACCCTAACAACCACACAGAACACCCTAGCAACCACCTAGCAACCACACAGAACACAACCACACAGAACACCCTAGCAACCACGTAGCAACCAAACAACATCCTAGCAACAACACAGAACACCCTAGCAATCAAATAACACCCTAAAAATCACACAGAACACCCTAGCAACCAAATAATACCCTAACAACCACACAGAACACCCTAGCAACCACCTAGCAACCACACAGAACACAACCACACAGAACACCCTAGCAACCACGTAGCAACCAAACAACATCCTAGCAACAACACAGAACACCCTAGCAATCAAATAACACCCTAAAAATCACACAGAACACCCTAGCAACCACACAGAACACCCTAACAACACCCTAGCAACCACATAAAACACTCTAGCAACCGAATAACACCCTAACAACCACACAGAACACCATAGCAATCAAACAACACCCTAGCAACTGAATAACACCCTAACAATCACACAGAACACCTTAGCAACCACCTAGCAACCATAAGGTTTATATATCTTCTGCTCACCTGCATTTATTTTATTAAAAAAATTAAAAAATTGAAATATTATTCTAATGTAAAACAGCTGTTTTCTATGTGAATATGTGTTAAACTGTAATTTATTTCTGTGATCAAAGCTGTATTTTCAGCATCATTACTCCAGTCTTCAGTGTCACATGATCTTCAGAAATCATAATAATATGCTGATTTGCTGCTCAGTTATGATCAGTTATCATTGATGCTCTGCATTTAATCTCTTTATCCTTTGAATGAAGGTCTCTAATAAACGTGAAATTAAAAACACAAAGTCTGTTTGATTGCAGGAGCATGAGCTCTGCGTATGATTTATTCAGCACATGAGGATTGATTTCTATCAGAGTCACTTACTGTTTCAGAGCTGCTTCTGCTGCTGAATAAAAGATGAGCGCCGGGGCTTCAGCGCAGATCAACACATTATAGATTCTTCTAGAAACCCTCATCTGACACATTATAGATCCTTCTAGAAACGCCATGCATCTGACACATTATAGATCCTACTAGGAAACCTCATCTGACACATTATAGATCCTCATCTAGAACACACTCATCTGACACATTATAGATCCTTCTAGAAACCCTCACAGACATCATTCAGGTAGATCCTTCTAGGAAGACTCATCTGACCATTATAGATCCTTCTAGAAACCCTCACCTGACCATTATCAGATCCTTCTAGAAACCCTCACCTGCTGACCATTATATTTCCATGTCTAGAAACCCTCATCTGACGCATGATAGATCCTTCGGAGATGACCTTACATCTGACACCAAGTTAGAGTAGAAATTCCTTCTAGAAACTCATTATGAAACCATTATAGATCCTATCTAGAACTCGATATGAGGCACATATAGATCAATTCTATGAAACCTCACCTGACACATTATAGATCCTTCTAGAGAACCCTCAACAGCTGACACATCAGTAGATTCTTTCTAGTATATTACCCTCACTGATATTATTAGATCCTTCTAGAAACCCTCATCTGACACATTATAGATCCTTCTAGAAACCCTCATCTGACACATTATAGATCCTTCTAGAAACCCTCACTGACACATTATAGATCCTTCTAGAAACCCTCATCTGACACATTATAGATCCTTCTAGACTCTTTTTAAGTCTATATTTTTATTAATTTTTATCTCAGTTTAAGCTATTTTAGGACACTTGATGTGATAAATGTTGAATAAATATAAAGCTAAAATAAAAAGTTTTTTCAGTTACAGTAAACATTTATTTTATATATTTTATACCGATTTTTATGATTTTAGTTTTAGTTAACTATAATAACCCTGCTTGCAATAAAATTAAATCTAACTGAAATAAAATAATAATTCTCATTTTCATTGAAGAATTAAATAACTAAAACTAAAATTGAAATATGAAAAATTATATAAAACATTTTTTAAATAAAAAAATAACAGCATTACTAAAACTTTAAAATAAAAATAAAAACAAAATATACACTAAAATTCACAATATTAATAAAAACTATAATAGTGCCTCTGATGCTAAAATAACAGATTATGAATTGTCCTTCATTGTTAAAGCAAAGAAATTGTGTACATATATAGTAATCAGTGTTGTGAGTGTGTGTGTGTGTGTGTGTGTGGTGTGTGTGTGAGTGTGTGTGTGATTGTGTTGTGAGAGAGAGCTGT
>CM041807.1:40472878-40490378 GCA_023376895.1 Aspiorhynchus laticeps
ACGCTGCTCGGCTAATGTGTGTGTTTCTGCTGTTTAAAGCCAGTGAAGATGATGTAGCTCGTGTGTGTGTGTGTGTGTTTGATGTGTGACGCGTTACAATGTTTCTCCGTCAGCCGCTGACGCGCCGCGAATGTATCATTGTATCATTGTAACGCCGCGCAGCGAATGTTACACTGTAACAGTTTCTCCCGCGCGAGATCTGTCGTGTTCTTCTCATCTCATTCTGTCTGTCTGTCACATGTGTGTGTGTGTGTGTGTGTGTAGTCGCCATTTTCCTCGTCCTGGATGTTGTGTGTGTTTCGTGATCCTGAGACTCTTTCTTCTTCAGTCTTCTCGAGCTGCTGCACCTGCTGAACTTCACTTTAACTTCACATCAGCTAGTTCCCTCACTCACTTCTGTGTGTACAGCGTTCAGATGGGTTATTGTAGAAAAACGCTGTTTACTTTCAGTTTTCTGTTGTCCTGCTGGACTCTTTGCTTTCTGAATCAATGCTTTAAGTATCATATCCTCAGAATCGATTATGATCAGATGATGTTCATCCTGACTAAAGTGTAGTGTGAGTTGTTTTTAGTTAACTCGTTTAATCCCAAATTTTTCCCAGAAAAATGTGTCATTAGTAACCCTTTGAAAAAATGATAATTTTTGGGAAAAGTGTGTGGAAAAACTGTGTTTTATGGTTGGTCACAATCGTGACCGGTGGGATAATATCTGTACTAAATGAACATATTTCTGCAGACATCAAAATTGTTATATATCTTAGCCCAGCTATTTTAAACAGTTTCTATGGTTACTATTATGCATTAAAAAAACTATACAGCATTGATAGGACTGCTGAGATGAGACAAAAATGCTGTAGTGTTGTCGTGGAGACGCTGTGTGTTTCCAAATATGGTAACATTTCCGTCACACGCTTGAGGTATTCGGCCAATCACAACGCACTGGTTAGCTGTCCAATCAGAGCACAGAACGATGAGCTTTGTAAAAACATTTCAGAAAGTCAGGACAGAGAGGAGCAATAATGTACGGTATGTGAAAAATGTGTTTTAAACACATTGCATTCCATCACATACACAGAATAATGCTATATTTCTCATCATATGATCTCAGTGTGTAAACACATCTAAACACCTCTTCAGATGCAGCTTCTGTGTCTCCTCTGCATTGCAAACATTCATTTTATTAATACTGATATATTTGCTTGATAACAGCCCAAAAATGTCTTATTATTCTGACTGACTGATTAAAAGTAAGTATTTGACTCAAAAGATGATGCACACTTTTAGAAAATATGGCTTTATAAAGGGAAAAATGCACATAAAATGTAAAAATCTATTTTAGCTTATTGGAAAATATTAATTTCTATCAGTGTGAACTGACCAACACACAGAATATGAAGAATATCAGAAACTTTAGGAGTCAGATACCAGCACAATAACACACTCAGCAAAATATCATCTGATTATTGTTATCAATACAATTCCAGAAAATCTCAAGATATTATTTTTTTGTCAATATCGCACAACCCTACTATTAACAATTATATAATTACTGCTATGTATAACTATTATATATATATATATATAAATATGATTATATAAGAATTATGTAATCAGAACTGACATTTTGTGTAGATTACAACAATGTTATTTTAGTAAAATTGAGATGCTATTATAGTTTTTATTAATATTTTGAAGCAGTTTTTATATTTTCTGTTGTTTTTTTTGTAAATTTGTTGTGCGTTTTTCTCAGTTTTTTTACACATGTCTAAATAGTTTATTAAGTTATTTTAGTTTTAGATATTTTATCAAGTTAACTAAATTAAAACGAGAAATGTTGAATAGATAAAGTATAAGATATTTTCTTATACTTAATATTTAATGTTTATTTTATTTCAAGTAACTACTTTTTAATTTTTTTTTAGTTATAGATTCAGTTTTAGTTAATTATAATAACCCTGATTGACATCACAGTCAACACAGTGCTTTAAAAATAGATGTAAGGTTAAATGTTTATGAATGTAAAAGTTAAATTGTGTGTTTTTTAACAACGTTTTTTAATATTTTAAACCCCTTTGAGCTTCATATTCTACAGTGTGACAAACACATTCATAAAAGTACAAACTTTAGCGTAATCGCTCAGTTCATATGCTCTAAGAGTTGAGTGTATGATAATAAATAAAGGATGATCAATGCTTTATGCAGTAGTTTCAGATGAAGTGTCATCGAGCATCAGTTTAGAGGGTCTTTTAAAGCGGATGTCATGTAGTTACAGGAATAGAAAGCTAGTGTAAGAGCATTAAACAGCAGTGTTAGCAGCTCAGAGGAAGCGCTGCATCTGTGTGAACGGGTTGGTTTAGTTAACTGGCGTGTAATGGTTGTTTATGTATATCAGAAGTGTCTTGTTGTTGGATTTTCACATCCGCTCGGCTCATAACGGCAGATAATGCTGCTCCTCTCTTGTTTGTTTGGATTTCTGTGCCAGGAACTTGTTGAAATGTTTCCTGCTGAATGGCTGCCTCACATCACTTCCTGCTCAGCTGTGTGTGTGTGAGTGAGTGTGTGAGAGTGTGTGTGTGTGTGACTGTGAGAGTGTGTGTGTGTGTGTGTGTGTGTGTGTGAGTGTGAGAGTGTGTGTGAGTGTGTGTGTGAGAGAGTGTGTGAGTGTGTGTGTGTGTGAGTGTGTGTGGTGTGTGTGTGTGTGTGAGAGATAGAGGTCTGCACGGGCTTTAAACTGAAGCCCGAACCCGGCCCGTATCCGAGATCGTCTGACCCGACCCGACTCGACCGGCACAGTTAAATTTAGAGCCCGAACCCGAAGTCTTTTTATTTTTCTTTCACAACGAATAGCCAATAAAAAAAAAATGCTGTAGGCTATTTCACGATTGCATGCAACGGTCAGTAAACAAATACATGTAAAGAAACAGATTCATCGAGGCTCGGCCAGTTCACAAGGCAAAAGAAAAACACTTGCCAGTTATGAAAGATTATGAATTAAGATTATGTGTGTGTGTGAGAGAGAGAGTGTGTGTGTGAGAGAGTGTGTGTGTGAGAGAGTGTGTGTGTGAGAGAGAGTGAGTGAGAGAGTGTGTGAGAGCTGTGTGTGAGAGAGCGAGAGCGTGTGTGAGTGAGAGAGAACGAGAGCGTGTGTGAGAGAGCGAGAGCGTGTGTGAGAGTGTGTGTGTGTAGTGATGAGAGAGAGAGTGTGTGTGTGTGAGAGAGAGAGAGTGTGTGTGTGTGAGAGTGAGTGAGTGAGTGAGCGTGTGTGAGAGAGCGAGAGCGTGTGTGAGAGTGTGTGTGTGTGTGAGAGAGTGTGTGTGTGTGTGAGAGTGAGTGAGTGAGTGAGTGAGAGAGAGTGTGTGTGTGGAGAGAGAGAGTGGAGTGGTGTGTGAGAGAGTGTGTGTGAGAGAGTGTGTGTGTGTGAGAGAGTGTGTGTGAGAGAGAGTGAGTGAGAGAGAGTGAGTGAGCGTGTGTGAGAGAGAGTGTGTGTGTGAGAGAGTGTGTGTGTGTAGAGAGAGTGAGTGAGAGAGAGTGTGTGAGAGCGTGTGTGAGAGAGCGAGAGCGTGTGTGAGTGAGAGAGCGAGAGCGTGTGTGAGAGAGCGAGAGTGTGTGTGAGAGAGAGAGTGTGTGTGTGTGAGAGAGAGAGAGTGTGTGTGTGTGAGAGTGAGTGAGTGAGTGAGTGAGCGATGTGTGAGAGAGCGAGTGAGCGTGTGTGAGAGTGTGTGTGGTGTGAGAGAGTGTGTGTGTGTGTGAGAGTGAGTGAGTGAGTGAGAGAGAGTGTGTGAGCGTGTATGAGAGAGCGAGAGCGTGTGTGAGAGAGCGTGAGAGTGTGTGTGTGTGATGGAGAGTGTGCGTGTGTGTGTGAGAGAGAGAGAGTGAGTGAGCGTGTGTGAGAGAGAGAGTGTGTGAGAGAGCGAGAGCGTGTGTGAGAGTGTGTGTGTGTGAGAGTGAGCGTGTGTGTGTGTGTGAGAGAGAGTGTGTGTGTGTGTAGAGAGAGTGTGTGTGTGTGTGAGAGAGAGTGTGCGTGAGTGAGTGAGCGTGTGTGTGTGAGAGAGTGAGCGTGTGTGTGTGTGTGAGTGTGTTTAAAGCAGCAACACACACTCTACTTCTCTATTCACTGTTGTTTAGACGTCTTCTCATCTCAGCAGTCAGTGTTCACAGCATTCACACAGCGCTCTGCTTTCTGACGGAGTAAACAAAACTGTTCTCGCTGTTACATGAAGAAAATCTGGGGGCTGTTCCATAAAACAAACTTATTATATTGGACTGTCCTGCTTTTAATGTATGTAGAAAACTCTTTTATGAAGTCAACTCACTTAGAGTTATTTAGTATAATTTTGCCAGAATTTTTTTGGGAATTTTTATCATATGCTAATGTAAAAAATCTTGTGTTTTGCATAGTTTAAGTTGTATTATTATTATGTTGTTGCTGTTATTAGACAGTTATTTTAGTATCATTGAGATACTTTTATAGTTTTCATTAATATTTAAAAAAAAAAATTTACATCTAATTTTGTTTTCTGTTTTTTTTCTCATTATTTTTTAGTAATTTTTGTTTTAAAATATTTAGTTATATTAAAATATATAGTTTTTATTAATTCAATTTCAGGTTTGGTTATTGTGCATCAAGTTACTAAATTAAAATGATAAATGTTGCCATGGCAACATTGAAGTTTTATATATATATATAAATGTATTAATAACATAATATTTATTTTACTTCAAGTAACAATGTAAGTGTTAAATGGTCTTATTTTAGTTTCAGTTTTAGTTAACTATAATAACCCTGTTTCTAGGTGGTGATCTTTTACTGTTTAACTCTTATGTTGTGTTCTGGTCAGAGAGGACTTTTCTGGTTTATGTTTTTGTATTTGACTAAAAGTTACTGACACAGGGTATGAAAATTTCCCCAAAAAACTTTTTATAATTCTTGTACTTTTTAGGGGATTTTTTCCACCTCACCTTACACTCGTGCTGTTTCCAGTCAAACAATATCAGCCTAGGATTCATAATTGTTTATGAATTTTTTGTCATGATATAATCCAATGATTTTCATCCAATAGTTTTCTTGATCTGATCTTGTGCACCTCAGGTTTTGAGCCAAAATCATCCTCAAATAGGGCTGGGCGATAATTCGATAACGATAATTATCACGATATAATTTTCCTCAATAAAACGATATGAAGAGTTCGATAAATGTTCGATATAGTGTTTATGCACCAAAAGCGGAACGAAACCACTAGAGCAGATGTGTTTAGGTCACGCGAGCATTAAACAGCGCTGTGAGATCCAGTTGAATTCAGCGAAGAACACAAGTGACTCGGTGATAGTTTAAAGTTTAAAGCCAAACAGGAGAAACACTGTGTGCAACGAGACAGTCAGAAGGCTTTTCAATCTACACATCGCCCTCATTTACCATGGATTTACTGTAGTAACACTCACTGCACTGTGGTATTGTGGCAGAAATGTGGGATATTCACACTGAATTTTATGGTATATAATTATAACATGTATTTGTGATTAAGCTATAGCATGTGTGCATTTATACTGAATGTTTTTAGACTGTTTTTCATACAAATAGGCTCCTAAAAACCATATAGTTATATTTTTACCATGGTATTGCGGTGCTATATGTGTGGTTTTAATTGTTTATCATGATTTAAATGTATGCTACTATGGGAGACCAATGCTTAAAAAAAAAAAAACTTGATCAGAATAAATTTAATCAGATAAAACTGAGCTTGCTACAATTTTTACAGATGTTACTGATTTTAAAAATGAACAAAACTTTACCTCTGCATCCAAACTCAAGCTACTATTAAATGTGCATTACTAAGATATTATTATTAATATTATCAGGCAATCCAAACCTGTTTCTTGATTTGAAACAATATCACTCATTAGAACATGCAGAAACTAAGAAATACATTTTTTTATTTAGATATTTATTTTAAGGACAATTAGCAAATGGAGCAAAATTCTGGCTTTAAACTTGAAAGAAATAAAGATTTGACATTTATCGTGATAATTATCGATATCGACTGATATGAAAAAAATTATTGTGATAATTTTTTTGGCCATATCGCCCAGCCCTAGGGCTGTGCAATTAATCGAAATTCAGTTTCGATTTCGATTTCGGCCTCCAACGATTATGAAAATACAATAATCGAGATATATTTGCATATTTTTTCACTCCATAAAAGCCCATTTTCACTGTAAATCAGTAAAATCATGTAACGTTACTTTTGCAAAATTGGACGTGCTTGAGTTATTAAAGTTGATTAGATTATTAATGTTTTAAAGAGAGCTTGCGCTGTTCCTCAGGAGGATATCTGTGTATGCGCTCAGAGACGGAGCATGTGAAGTCATCTTTAGCTGAACGTATGCGCCTAAACGCTCAAATACACGCAAACGTGTGGAGCTTAGTGATTATTCACGTAAACCCTCGTCGGTTATGTAATAAATGAATGTAAACAGATGATACTCATGTAATAGTAAATTGTATCCGTGCGGCTCTTAAAGAGACAGCGCGCTATATTCCTGCTTCGACTGTGTGCTTAATATTAACCAAACAACAAAAGAAAAAGACAAAATCACTCACTGCTCTTCACAGAAGGTCTTTTGTAGCTTTAATAAGAAACAAAGGTAGTTTAATTCTTACAGTGAAGACTACGCTGTTTTATTTTACATGTGATTATTCAATTTCTATAGTAGGCTGTTAACTGAATACTTTAGATTTGCATTAAAAAAATGTTTTGGTTATACGGCCCGCTAATAATCGTGTTAAATAATCGTGATTATGATTTGTGTCATCAGGGCCGTCCCTGGCTGACGCGGGGCCCGGTGCGAGGTATGGAGTGGGGCCCCCCTCGGTCCGTTTGCGATCGCGTTACGAGGGGGGGGGGGGGTGGTTGGATTCCGTTCGTCGCGGGGCCCGGTGCGACCGCACCAGTTGCACCGCCCAAAGGACGGCCCTGTGTGTCATAATCGAGCAGCCCTACCCAGCCCTATCCTCAAATAATGCTTTTTGACTCAAGAACTGAGGAGCATGAGTTCATATCAATGAGATCTCAATCAATCATCTCCAGAAAGAGACAAAACCAGTGCTGATCCAAAGAAAACCAGCTGATGAAACGATTGAATCCAAGATATAGTGCTCTATGAAACCAGTTTAATTTTTTCTAAATTCATTTTTTTGCGTTTTAATTTTTCTGGACTCTTTTTAATGCTCAAATTAAATTGTATTAATCAAAAAGCATGTCTAATTAATTAAAATCATGAAACTTATACAATTATACAACATTAATTTATTAAAAGTGTAACAAAAATGACATGTTTAGGGTCGTTTTTCTCACCTTATGTTTTATTGTTACCAAATTCTGTGTTTTAGCGTCTAATTATTTGAATGCATACAAACTATTATTATTTATTCTTACAGTAGCTTATGAACACCCCCCCCCCCCTCAGAAATTCTGTGTTGTGTATTTAAATTTTACTGCTTATCAGATGAAGCCATAAAACATTGATTTAATTTATATTTTAATTAATGAAAATTAAACATTTACATTTTTGGCATATAAAGCGGATTTACTATTAAAATAAAAAATATTTAGTGATTATTTCTTAAAAAAATAGTGTTATTATTTTTCAACAGTAGTAGTAGTATTACGTACATTCTAGTAAATAATAGTAATATAGCTATTTCTGACACAATGTCTTCAAGTTAAACAGGACTTTTATTTTGACGGGTTGCCGAGTAAAGTTCTGTGTGTATATGATATGACTAGTTTTACTCAAATGAAATGGTAAAATGCTGGTTTTGATCAGTTTTGGAGATATTGTTGATGTATTTATGTCTTCATTGAGACGTCAGACGCTGAAATCACGCGCTCTGTGTATGTAGTAAACAAAACCCTGCTCCATTCACACAAATCATAGGGCCCTAAAGATATGGTGATTAATAAAGCATAATGAGAGATTTACAAGCAGGTCGTTTTTGAACAACTGTTTTTTGTCTTTGAAGAACCAGGATTGTTTCTGCTTTATTAATTCTTTTAATAACATAGTGCTGCCAACCAATTAATCGCATCCAAAATAAGTTTTTGTTTACTTATATATATATATATATATATATATATATATATATATATATATATATATATATATATATATATATATATATTATGTATATATATGTATGTGTGTGTGTGTGTACGGTGTATATTTATTACATATATATAAATACACACACATACAGTATATATTTTGAAAATATTTACATATATATATTTATACGATTTATATATTACAGATAAATATATTTAATATATAAACACAACATACATTTCCTAAATATATACATGTATGTGTATGTATTTATATATACATAATAAATACACATTACACACATATATTATGTAAACAAAACCTTTTATTTTGGATGCGATTAATCGTTCGACAGCACCATAATAAAATATTAAAACAGCTTGGGTATTTTTGTTTTATTGCATAGAAATTGAGTAAAAATATTGTTTTAAAAACCCTTGTCCAGTAAATGATGAACAACTGGAAAAGTCATGTACATTTTTATTTTTTTTAATGTTCAGAAACCCCGACGAACATTCCGCTCTTGACACTGAAATGTAACAATGTTGTTATAATTGTAACACATTTGGTTGCATGTTTCAAAATGTGAAACATTTTTTGAACATTTAAAACCCGTTCTGCGAAGCGGTCTCTGTGGCAGTGATCAGGCTGATGTTGATGCTAGCGTGAGATGTTTGGCTGAAGATCAGTGTTTGGTGTGTTCAGTCATAAACTCACTGGATCAGAATCATCATCAGAATCACTGTGACTCACACAATCTCCCTTGCATCAGCGTCAGGGACGTTCTGAAGAGCTTCATCAGATCCTCCGGCTCCTGGAGTGATTGTGAAGATCACACCTTCGTGTTTATGCTTGATTGAGTTTTTATTTGTCTCAATCAGGTTTTGCTGTTGTTATTTTTATTTTTATAATTAGATTAATTAATTAGATTTATTTTTTTATTTAAAAGTTTTAGAAATTTTTAGTAGGTTTATTTATTTTAATTTTTTTATAAATTTTTAAAATTAGTTTTTTTATATTTTCATTTTAACTAAAGATTTAGATTTTTTTTGTAGAGTTTTTAATTTGTCTATATTGTTTTTAGTAATTTTTTTTAATTCGTTTTTGTTTATATTTTAATTCTAAAGTTTTTGTTTTTTGTATTTTTTTAAATGTCTATAGTTTTTATTAATTTGATTGGATTAGTTTTTATTTTAATTTTAAAGTTTTTGAATTTTTGCTTGTCTTTTTTAATGTCTATATGTTTTTTATTAATTTTGATCTAAATGAAAATGCGTAATGTTGCCTTGACAACTAGATAAAATAAAATAAGTTACATTTTTAGTTTTTATAAATTTTTAAAATTAGTTTTTGTTTATATTTTCCTTTTAACTCTAACATTTTATAATTTTTTGTTGAGTTTAATTTGTCTATAGTTTTTATATTTTTTTAAAAAAATTAGTTTGTTTATATTTTAATTTTAAAGTTTTTGTATTTTATTTAAATGTCTATAGTTTTTATTAATTTGTTTTGATTAGTTTTTATTTTAATTTTAAAGTTTTTGTATTTTATTTAAATGTCTATAGTTTTTATTAATTTGTTTTGATTAGTTTTTATTTTAATTTTAAAGTTTTTGTATTTTATTTAAATGTCTATAGTTTTTATTAATTTGATTGGATTAGTTTTTATTTTAATTTTAAAGTTTTCGAATTTTTTGCTTGTCTTTTTTAATGTCTATATGGTTTTTATTAATTTTTATTTCAGTTTTAGTTTATTTTAGTACTTCAAGATAAACTAAATGAAAATGAGTAATGTTGCCTTGACAACTAGATAAAATAAAATAAGTTACATTTTTAGTTTTTTTTTTTTTATATATGAACCTTTATTTTATTTCAAGTTCTAAAACTGTTAGGCTATTAGTTTGTGATGCGGATGTGTCTGGTCTCTCTCAGGTCCTGTAGGTGCTCTGTGTGCTCCGGGGCAGATGAAGCCTGTGTTTGAGCGGGATGTGTTCGGGATGAACCCCTGACTGCGGACAGCAGCCGGTCAGTTCTTTATGATTTATCTGATGATTGTTTTATTCTGTGATGATGCTGTTCTAGCTCACGTTATGAAATATTAACAGCCGTCAGAACGCATATACTCCAGCCAGAGATCAGAGACTAGTTACTGAAACATTAATTAAAGTAAAACTGAAATCACAAAATGGCTTTGTGTAATTATCAAACCGCAAAGCCTGTGATTAAAATAATTCTATGCACAAACTTTATTTATTTTCAGAGTCAAGCATCTGTTAATAACATTGATTTCTAAAACGTGCATATAGATATTTACATAAGTATCTATAACAAGTTAGGTCACATTATAAGCTCTGTGGTCTAACATTTGGAAATTAAAAAAAGACAAATATTAGTAGGTGTACTGTAAAATAAAATTATTATTTTCAAATACTAAATTTAAATTGAAAATTTTTAATTGTACATTACAGTAGCAGTGTTGCTTATGTTGTTTAATATTTTTAATATCAAATTAAATAATAATAATAAATTGTTTTTAAAAATTAAACTATTTAAAAAAACAAATTATATATTTTACATTACAATGGTAATATTTCTTATTGTGTTTAATTATTTTTAATCATTTAAATAATATATATATATATATATGTGTATGTATGTGTGTGTGTTTATGTATGTGTGTGTTTATGTATGTGTGTGTGGGTGTGTGTGTGTGTGTGTGTGTGTGTGTGTATGTGTGTGTGTGTATGTATGTGTGTGTTTATGTATGTGTGTATGTGTGCGTGTGCGTGTGTATGTATGTGTGTGTGTGTGGGTGTGTGTGTGTGTGTGTGTGTGTGTATGTATGTGTGTGTGTATGTATGTGTGTGTGTATGTATGTGTGTGTTTATGTATGTGTGTGTGGTGTGTGTGTGTGTGTGTGTGTGTGTGTGTATGTGTGTGTGTGTATGTATGTGTGTGTTTATGTATGTGTGTATGTGTGCGTGTGCGTGTGTATGTATGTGTGTGTGTGGTGTGTGTGTGTGTGTGTGTGTGTGTGTGTGTGTGTATGTACAGTATGTGTGTGTGTGTGTGTGTGTTTGTGTATGCGTGTATGTATGTATGTATGTATATGTATGTATATATAGTTAAAATAATTAAATAAATAAATTCTTAAAATTAAATATAGCCATATTGATTTATATGTATTTTTATGCTATATATAATTTTTGGGTGAAATTGTGCAGCAAACCTGGAGCTCTTTTAGGATTTAAAATCACAATCAAGTTTTTTTGTTACAAAAATCGCAATTATGTGTGCGATAAAATTTTTTAATAACCAAAATTATTGTTCTTTACTAGTTGCCCAGCAACAACCATGTAGTTGACATCTGGACCCGAGCTCATTGCAGCAAAGCTTCTGTAAGAGTAACTAGTCGTCCAGACGAGCAGCGGGTTGTAATGTGTGTTTATATGAGCTGAAGTGAGACTCTCTAAACTCTGTAATACATCAGTCGCTTCGAACGGCCTTCTGGGAAATCCAGCTCACTGCAAACCGGTCCCTATTATGGGTTATGAAAGGTTCATATTTTGGTTTTGGGATCCCAGCCACAGGTTGACATGCATGCAAGCTCAAAAAACACTATTTTCTTATAATATGCATTTATTTTTACCTTATTTGCTCAACGACTCTCAAACGATTAATTTTTCCAAACTCCTCCTTTGTGTGACTCTACTCTGCTCTGATTGGTCGATTTCATTTAAAGCAGAGCACAGTGTTACTTTGTGTACAGCGTTACCGTGGAAACAGCTCCAAAAGCCACAACAAGTGGGCGGGGATATGCTAATGTTTCATGATGAGGTCAAACAGTGATTGGTTTCAATAATTCAGCGTCGATTATTTCTTTTGAGAGACGATAACTTTATACACGGAGCTCTTTCAGATTTAACACTCTGCAGATGTTTTCATTCACTTACACACGGCGTGAAAGATCATTTACTAAAATACATAACGAGGTCTTTAACGAGGGAGACTCTAAACCTGTCAGCGTTCAGTTAACATTATTTTACAGTCTTTACAAGGAGCCAAACATCAGCATTATGACCTAGTGTTTAAAGATGATATTAATATTTTTATTCATCAAGGATGCGTTAAATTAATACAAAAGTGTTTTATAATGCTACAAAATATTTATATTTCAAATAAAAGCTGTTCTTTTGAACTTTCTGTTCATCTGTGAATCCTGAAAAATAAAACATCACAGTTTCCACAAAAATATTAATGTTTTCAACATTGATAATAATCATAAATGTGTCTTGAGCATATTATTATGATTTCTGAAGATCATGTGACACTGAAGACTGCAGTAATGATGCTGAAAATACAGCTTTGATCACAGAAATAAATTACAGTTTAATAGATATTCACATAGAAAACTGCTGTTTTACATTAGAATAATATTTCACATTTTTCCTGTATTTTTTGCAGAGCCGATCTCTAATGATGCAGAGTGAGGACCGCAAGAGAAAGAAACACAGTTTGAGCGTGTCAGACGAGTACAGTCTGCGAGTGAGTACCCTGACCTCTGACCCCTGACCCCTGACCTTCAGTGACTCTCAGAACAGACTGATGAGACTCTCTGCTTCTTCTCAGGAGCGACCGAAAGAAGAAACCACGAAGATGAAGAATAAAGTTTCTACGTCACAAGGTCGGAAACAGCTTTACTGTATAAAAACACACACGGTGCCGGCTTCATATTATCTAGTGTTTTTAATACGAGTCTGTGTTTCATAGATGCTTCTTCTAGTGTATTGCTGCGTCCCAATTCACATACTATCCGTCCTAAATAGAGTTAGTGTGTCCCAAATCATAGTATGTTTAAAAAAGTATGCCAAAGATACCCGGATGGTCTACTACATCCGGTTAGAATTCGAAGTGCAGATCGATGCACGCTCTAACGGCGCTGTGTACGAGGATTCGATTAGAACTACAAACACACATAAAAAGTGTTTAAAAACTACAAACATGGCGGATATGCGCGACCAACGGACAGACAGAGAAAGGGATTTGAGTGATAAATAATCAATGTCTAACCTGATTAAAAAATATTTATTTAATGTTATCCACGTTATATTTCATCTGAAGCAACACTGAACTTTTATAATGATACGTTTGGTGTTTAACTTTGAAATGCATCATTATTGCAGAGTTCTCGGCATGAAAGACCCGCGATGTGCTTCTTTATTTCTCTCCAATACGGTTGGAAATCAAATTAAACGACATGTGGATGATGTTAACTGTGATGAGATGATTGACAGGTCAGTTTGAACAGTGACAGGATGCTCGTAACTAAGCAACAGATGTTAACTGTGATGAGATGATTGACAGGACAGTTTAAACAGTGACAGGATGCTCGTAACTAAGCAACAGATGTTAACTGTGATGAGATGATTGACAGGACAGTTTGAACAGTGACAGGATGCTCGTAACTAAGCAACAGAGCGTCTGTTAAAGATGCAGCTATGATGAAGTAGTGTCCCAAAGCTTGCCTACTATTCTGCTACATACTCAAAAGTATGTGCTTTTTCTTCACAAAAAGAGTACATACTTTTAGGGCATAGTATAAGTAGGCGAATTGGGACGCAGCATATGTTATTTGTGTCCCTGGAGCACAAAAGCAGTCATAAGTAACAGGTATATTTGTAGCAATAGCCAACAATACATTGTATGAGTCAAAATTATTAATTTTTCTTTTATGCCAAAAATCATTAGGATATTAAGATCATGCTCCATCAAGATATTTAGTAAATTTCTTACCGTAATATATCAAAACTTAATTTTTGATTAGTAATATGCATTGCTAAGACTTCATTTGAACAACTTTAAAGATGATTTTCTCAATATTTTGATTTTTTTGCACTCTTTCAAATAGTTGCATCTCAGCCAAATATTGTCCAATCATAACTTTACTTCACTTTTAGTCATTTAGCAGACGCTTTTATCCAAAGCGACTTACAAATAAGAAAAAGTAACCAAAACTAAAAGTCAAAAACTCTGAAAATACTATACACACACATTTAAGAAAATAAAGAAATTAAATAAAATTGACAAATGCATACAACAACATTTCAATACTAAAAATTTAAATGAAAAAAACAAGCTAAAAACAATTCAAAATATTAAAAGGTATGAGTATAATAAATAACACTAAGCCAAACAACTAGCCACACACATATACATACATATAAGAATAAATTAAATATATGTATTATTTCATATCCATGTAGTATGGAGTAGTAAAATAACAACACACTCAGTGTTTTAAAACAACAACAACTTACTTACACATCGTAAGAAATGATTATAAAAACTGAAACAAGTCGTAGGAAAGAGGAGAAATAAAGCGATGCTTATATGCTTTGCTGAAGTCGATGGTCTTTACACTCTTCATAACAAACCATACATTAATGGAAAGTGTATTTATTCAGCTTCATGACTGGTTTTGTGGTCCGTGTGTTTCCCGCAGCGGTGAGCGGTAAGAAGAAGCCGTGGTCCTGGGATCAGTATCTGGAGGACGAGCGATCTCAAGCCGCTCCTCTGCAGCTCTTCACTGAGGTACACACCACTGATCCAGGATCAGCTCTGAGTCGCTCTCTACACACAGAGACTGTCTTACTCTGAGATGCACGGCTGTATGATCAGCTCTGAGTCGCTCTCTACACACAGAGACTGTCTTACTCTGAGATGCACGGCTGTATGATCAGCTCTGAGTCGCTCTCTACACACAGAGACTGTCTTACTCTGAGATGCACGGCTGTATGATCAGCTCTGAGTCGCTCTCTACACACAGAGACTGTCTTACTCTGAGATGCACGGCTGTATGATCAGCTCTGAGTCGCTCTCTACACACAGAGACTGTCTTACTCTGAGATGCACGGCTGTATGATCAGCTCTGAGTCGCTCTCTACACACAGAGACTGTCTTACTCTGAGATGCACGGCTGTATGATCAGCTCTGAGTCGCTCTCTACACACAGAGACTGTCTTACTCTGAGATGCACGGCTGTATGATCAGCTCTGAGTCGCTCTCTACACACAGAGACTGTCTTACTCTGAGATGCACGGCTGTATGATCAGCTCTGAGTCGCTCTCTACACACAGAGTCTGTCTTACTCTGAGATGCACGGCTGTATGATCAGCTCTGAGTCGCTCTCTACACACAGAGACGGTCTTACTCTGAGATGCACGGCTGTATGATCAGCTCTGAGTCGCTCTCTATACACAGAGACGTCTTACTCTGAGATGCAGGCTGTATGATCAGCTCTGAGTCGCTCTCTATACACAGAGACGTCTTACTCTGAGATGCACGGCTGTATGATCAGCTCTGAGTCGCTCTCTATACACAGAGACGTGTCTTACTCTGAGATGCAGGCTGTATGATCAGCTCTGAGTCGCTCTCTATACACAGAGACGTCTTACTCTGAGATGCAGGGCTGTATGATAAAATTAATAGCATTAACACAGAATCAGGATTTAAAACTGCTGAATTTGCGGAATGTTTATGATATACTAGTTGCTCTTAAAAATGAACTTAATTAATTAGAATGACGCTTTTCTACTTTTGTAGTTTTTTTTTAAATTAGTGTACAGTTTATTAATCAGGATTATGATCAGTTTTTGGTCTTCTACACAATGTTAATGAGGCTTATCTGAGATCATGGATGTTTGATCAGCTCTCATTTACGCACCTCTTCACTACAGAGACATCTTATTCTGAGACACGATGCAGTATGCATTTCTGCAAACCTGATATGAAATTCATATTTTAAATTCTAATTGTTCATTGCTTTCATTTAAATAGTGTGCCACTGTTTGCTTATAAATAATTAAGATTTCCAGAAAAATTAAAACATGATCAAAATTTCTGAATGCAAAAATGAAATTATTGATTAGAATTCAATATAATTATTAATTTTTATTTATAGAATTATGTATTACATGGAGTCAGTTGCTTGTACAGATGTTCTTGGACTGTTATTAAGGATGCGACTTACATCTGAGCCCCATTAAACACAGAGATCCATGGAACACTTGAGTGTGCCTCTGAATGCTTTTCTCTTAAATACCACGTTTGCTTACATAGAAATCTTAAATGAGGTGTAGAAAAATTAAAACAGACACAATTTCTGAATTTTTTTTTTTTTTTTTTGAAATTAATAAATTATTACATTTTCTTTTAAAGTTTTATTAATTAAGTTGATTAGCCATTTTTGGGTTATTAAAATTTAATTAAAGCATTAAAACAGAATCCAGAAAAATTAAAACAGTGAATTTGGGGGGAAAATTGTTTAACTGATTTTATAGAGCCTTAAAAATGAAATTAATAATTAGTAATTACTTTTTTTTTTTTTTTTTTTTTTAAATTGTGTCAGTTTTTATCAGGATTTGTGTCAGTTTTTGTCTTCTCCAGATGTTAACTGATGGACTGGAGTGCTGTGGATTATTGTGATGTTTTTATCAGACTCTCATTCTGACGGCACCCATTCACTGCAGAGCATCCATTGCTGAGACACTGATGCAGTGATGCATTTCTACAAACCTGATGAAGAAATTGCATATTCCTTAAAACTCACTTTGGTTGCATTGATGCTTAAAATGAGTGTGCAGACTGTCCTGCACTTATGATGGTTTGATTTCCAGTGAATGCATGAACTGATCAAATTTATTTCTTGAATGCAATGCAAGTGGCTTTGATTAGAAGCGTCTGCCAGATGCATAAATGTCACGACTGTTTTCAGAGCGACTAGAATGTAATGTAATAGTAGGAGTCTATTACAGTCATTGCTTGTACAGATGTGCTGGACTGTTCCTGAAGGGATGCGACTGGACATCTGGTCCCCTTGGAAACACGGGAGGCGGTTGCCATGGCAACTCTTCGACGGTGCCTCTGAACGCTTGTGTTTTCTCTTCTAGTTCCAGGCGTTTCCGGACAGCAGGAATGGTTTTAAGGCGGGGATGAGGCTGGAAGGCATCGACCCGCTGCATCCGTCCATGTTCTGTGTGCTGTCTGTGGCCGAGGTCAGAAACTCGCTCTCTTACTGTCATTAAACACTCAAAGACTTCACTTGGTCGCTTGTATCTGCAATGCATTATAAAGGTATTCATTGTAATGCATTGCATACATAATTGTAACCATGCATTGGTTGTTTGTTGTGGTTTAATGCATTATCCTTTCTAAGGATGTAAATATGAATAGATAATTCAAGGATCAAACAATGCATTATGACAAGTCACAATTAATGTGTGAAAAATAATTTTATAATGCATTGTGTGTATATATATATATAAAGGCTTTAATTCAAGTGTTACCAAGATTTTGACACTTTACCTGCATGCATAATTAAAAGCATTACATTGTTAAAA
>CM041807.1:40495378-40500378 GCA_023376895.1 Aspiorhynchus laticeps
AGGCGTCGAGCGGCTCCGTGTTTGCGGTGGGGATGAAGCTGGAGGCGGTGGACCGGAAGAACCCGTGTCTGGTGTGTGTGGCCAGCGTCGCCGACATCGTGGACCAGCGCTTCCTAGTGCACTTCGACAACTGGGACGACACCTACGACTACTGGTTAACAACACTAACTAACCCGTCAGAGTAATGTTAGGATGCACTGCTGCGTAACACGCCGCCTTCATGTGGTTATTAGTGCTGGGCAACGATTAATTGCATCCAAAATAAAAGTTTACTTTGTATATAAAGACACACACATACAGTATATATTTTGAAAATATTTATTTGTATATATTTTCTATTATATATCAAATTATTTAATATATATATATAAAAAAAATCTTAAATATATACATGCATGTGTGTGTATTTATATATGCATAATAAATATACACAGTACACACACGTATATTATGTAAACAAAAACCTTTATTTTGGATGCCCAGCACTAGTGGTTATACAGGAAAATCATGGTAATACCGTGGTATTCTTTGAAGCTATGTTACCATGTATCTGTATTAAGTTGAAGTGCTACATTTACAAAAACTGAAATAAAATAAAGATAAATATGAATATAAAATGAGTTAAAATGACAAAAGCAAACAACAAAATTACTAATGCAATTAAAATTAAACCTGAAGATTTTTTTAAGAAAATTTTAAATTTGAGTAAAAACTATTATAGTATATAAATAATACTAAAGTTTAAGTTGAATCATTAAATCAAATTAATTAAATTAATAACTGGAAATAAATAAAAAGTAAACCTTAACTAAAACTAGAAGTCAAATAAAATAAATTAAATCTATATAGTAATATTAAAAAGTACGAAAATGACTAAAGCTGAAATAAAATAAAGATACATTGAAATATTAAATATAAAAGATAAAAGTATAGAACAAAATGACTAAAACTGAAATAAAATAAATTAAAGATAAGTTTAAATATCTCATAAAAATGACAAAAGCACATAACAAAATGACTAAAACTTAAATAAAATAAATTAAAAATTAAGTTGAAATATTTAATAAAAATGACAAAATCAAAAAATGTAAATAATTTTTTTTTTTTTTTTTAAATGCTCATTTAAAGTATGAATGATAAAAAGCTGTATGTATATAATCTGTTCAAGTGCCCAAATATGCAAAACCCTAATGAATATATGAATATTCTGTGCATTTTAAAAAGGTGCGAGATCAGGGCCGATGAAAGATGACAGTAGCATAATGATGATTATTTATAGGAGGTTTGATGTGTGATATTCTGTGGAGGCTGTGACGGTATTAGTGTGTTCTCTGATCTTCATCATCATCATCATCTCTTCAGCACATTAATAATATCCGCTCCTGCTTATGTAAGGTGTGTTATGATGCCTGATTGATTCGTGTTTGTTTCGGTGATGCGTGTGTGTGTGTTTTACATCACAACACTGCTCATGAGAAGCCCTGGAGAGGAAGACGAGGTAAAATTAGAGTCCGGCCCACACACACACAGAGAGAGAGAGAGAGAGAGAGACAGCAGCTATAACTGTATTAGAGTCTGAGAGCGTGTTATTACTGTCTGTGTCCAGCAGGAGAAGCTGTGTGTGTAAGAACAGTCACACAGTCAGTAGATATACGTCCAGAAGCACTCACATACTGTACACACACACACACACACACACACACACACACACACACACACACAGAGAGAGAGAGAGAGAGACAGCAGCTATAACTGTATTAGAGTCTGAGCGCGTGTTATTACTGTCTGTGTCCAGCAGGAGAAGCTGTGTGTGTAAGAACAGTCACACAGTCAGTAGATATACGTCCAGAAGCACTCACATACTGTACACACACACACACACACACACACACACACACAGAGAGAGAGAGAGACAGCAGCTATAACTGTATTAGAGTCTGAGAGCGTGTTATTACTGTCTGTGTCCAGCAGGAGAAGCTGTGTGTGTAAGAACAGTCACACAGTCAGTAGATATAGTCCAGAAGCACTCACATACTGTACACACACACACACACACACACACACAGAGAGAGAGAGAGACAGCAGCTATAACTGTATTAGAGTCTGAGAGCGTGTTATTACTGTCTGTGTCCAGCAGGAGAAGCTGTGTGTGTAAGAACAGTCACACAGTCAGTAGATATACGTCCAGAAGCACTCACATACTGTACACACACACACACACACACACACACACACACACACACACACAGACACACACGCTCTGTCATACCACTGAAGTGCAATATGCAGAAATAATTATTATTCCATATATAATTATGTTTATTGGTTGGATAAACAAGCCTTGCGTCATTGGTTGCACTGCAAAACTTTTTTTTTCCTCAGTATATGAATTATTAAAACTAAAACTGAAAGAAAAATAAAGATTTAATATTTAGAAATATTTTAATATTTTAATAAATCAGTAAAAATGAAAAAAAAACAGTAACTCAAATTAAAATGAGAACTGAAAATGAAAAATAAAAGCAAATTCAGTATATGAATAATAATGTAATGTTATATAAATAATACTACAGTAACATGGGATGTGGGATAAAGTTAATACAGCAGTTTGATATTAACTAAAACTATTAAACAAGTTGAAATAAAATCTAAAAAACTTAGAAGTGCAATGGAAATAAAATGTTTGTTAAAATAAATTAGAGATGTATAGAAATATTTAACAAAAATTACAAAAGCATATATCAAAATTAATAAAAATTTAATTAAAATGAAACTAAGCTAATTAAAAATCTGAATAAAATGTATAGTAGTTTATAAGTAAAAGTTATAAAGTTACTGAAATTAATAACTGGAAATAAAAAAAACTAAACCTTAACTAAAAGTAAAATAAAAATAAAATCTTAATAGGAACATAAAGTGCTAAAACACTAAAAACTGAAATTAACAAATAAAAATGACAAAAGCACATAACGGATAACTAAAAGTAGAATTAAATAAACATAAATACAAATAATTAATAAAAATAAATGTAAATAGCAAATGCACATAAGGAAATTCCAAAATTGTAATTAATTAAAAATAAGTGAAAACAACAAATGCACATAAGAAGATCACTCAAATTTAAATAAAATAAAAATAAATAAACGACAAATGCACATAAGAAAATTACTAAAATTTAAATAAAATAAAATAAATAAACGACAAATGCACATAAGAAAATTACTAAAATTTAAACAAAATATAAATAAATAAAAACGGCAAATGCACATAAGAAAATTTAAACAAAATAAAATAAATAAAGCAAATGCACATAAGAAAATTTAAATAAAATAAATAAATGAAAACGACAAATGCACATAAGAAAATTACTAAAATTTAAACAATAAAAATAAATAAAAACGACAAAGGCACATAATAAAATAATAATAATGTTGTGAAGTGTTTCCAGCAGGCTGACGGTGTGTTTTGTGTCTCCTCAGGTGTGACGCCAGCAGCCCGTATATTCACCCGGTGGGCTGGTGTCAGGATCACGGCCGGCCGCTCACGGCTCCTCAGGGTCAGATCATGTTCCTCATGTGTTCAGTATCACTGCTGTGGAGTCGCTCATGTGTCTGTTCATGTTTGAAGCAGTAAACCTGTCGTTTGTCACATGACTGCATGCAGAAGCGTTTAGAGAGAAACGCTCGTGGATGTGCTGGGAATGATCCGAGAGAGTTTCAGAGTTTTCAGAACTCATACTGTTCCACATGAAATGACTATATTCACGCTCAGATTTCATGTCAACATCTTGTTTTGGCTCTTTATATTCAGACTATAACCCGCCACAGACTAACTATCAAACTCTAATTACCCAGTGCGAGTTGTAATTAAATGCACATTGATGAATGAAGCCGTCTTACAGTCCTGCACAGATGTAGAATTTAATAACAGAATTGATTGTTGTTTTCCGGTTTATTATTATGAAGCTGCTTTGAAATAATCTGTGTTGTTTAAAGCACTGTAGAAGTTAATGTGACTAGAATTGATAAACTGCACACATTTAAAATAAAAAAAATAAAAATAATTTATATAAGCATACTACTGCTTTTAGAGCTCTAATATATAATATAATATAATAATTTTGGGTAACACTTTCAAGTAAGGTCCTATTAGTTAATTTTGCTCAATACATTAACTAATAATATAATATAATATAATAATTTTGGGTAACACTTTCAAGTAAGGTCCTGTTAGTTAACTTTGCTCAATACATTAACTAATAATATAATATAATATAATAATTTTGGGTAACACTTTCAAGTAAGGTCCTGTTAGTTAACTTTACATAATGCAACTAAGTTAATTAATAATATAATAAATATAACATAATGCATTTACTAACAATGAGCAATATGTTTGTTACCATATTTATACATTACATAATATTAACAGACACAACTTTTGCATGACCTTTTTAAATGTTGAAATAAACAGTAACTAAGATTAATAAAGGCTGTAGACGTGTTTTTCATTGTTAGCTCTTGTTAACTAATGTAGAACGTTATTGTAATTTCTTATTATTTGAGCCAGATATGTTCTGTAGTTTCTAGAGGTTCATCCAAAAATGTTTCATTTTCTTCTTCTTTATTATACTGCAAAGCATGTGTTTGATGTGTTGCACGTTGAACCTAAAAATGTGTATAAATGTTGGTGGTAATGTGTGTAGATCTGTGAGCTCAGTGGAGCTGTGTGTGTGTCTGTGAGCTGAACACAGGTTAGTTTGTGTGTGATTGTGATCAGAGAGTGTTGTGGTTGTTGTAGGACACCCCAATCCAGAGCACTTCGTCTGGGAGGAATATATGGAGGACACGGGTGCGTCTGCGGCTCCCAGTGAAGCCTTCAGTGTGGTGAGACGCTTTCATAGTTCATAACACATTTACTGTACATTTAGTCACTTAGCAGACGCTTTTATCCAAAGCGACTTACAAATGAGAAGCAATCAAAAGAGCAACAACACACTG
>CM041807.1:40505378-40507878 GCA_023376895.1 Aspiorhynchus laticeps
GCATAAAAGAAAAATCAATAATTTTGACCCATACAATGTATTGTTGGCTATTGCTACAAATATATCTGTGTTACTTATGACTGCTCTTGTGCTGTATTTGAGTGAATTAGACGAGTAGTAGAATATGGTAGATAAATATGCATATATTGTAACTAGTGTCTGGTTTTAGAGCCCCATGAAATCCTCCAAAGCTCCACGTCTGATCGGGGTTTTGAAGAAAAGAAGCTCTCATTTTAATGCATTAATTTGGTGTTAATAATAATGAAATAATAACGTGATTTACACATATTTAATGCAGCGCCCCGTACAGATCTTACACTGATGCAGTGTCTGATGATCATGACGCAGGACGACTGACTGTGTGATGAAGGCTATTAAAATGCAGTTAAATGAGCCTAAAATTCGAGTGCAAAAAATTAATATTTATATCATATGAAATGCTGTTCTTCCCCAAAATCTGCACCATTGCAAATGTGATATTGATTCATACAGCAGTTCAATAAACAAGATGTTCATGTAGTGTTACATTTAGACAGTTTGTCTGTTTTTGATTGAAACTAGTTCCAGAACTGTTCAGAAGTGATTCATTACTGGATGAATCAAATGATTCAGTGATTCATTACTGGATGAATCAAATGATTCAGTGATTCATTACTGGATGAATCAAATGATTCAGTGATTCATTACTGGATGAATCAAATGATTCAGTGATTCATTACTGGATGAATCAAATGATTCAGTGATTCATTTATGAATGCATCAGCCGTTTGAACAAATTTATTGAATGAATGATTCAATGACTCACCCACTACTGGGTTTAGTTTCATATTTAACTTATTTAATTTTTTTTAAAATCATTTCATATTTAAAATTTTGATCGTTTTTTAAAAACCCATTTATCTCATAGGATTATGTCTAATTGTGGTATAAATACATTCATGCCTTGAACAGTGTAAATATTCCTAAATGGCAGATTCAGCTTCTGAAAATAATCTTATGGTTAAATTGTAGCATTTATGCGTATTAATTTTTTTCAAAAGGTACTTCTTATAATGTCTACTTAATGTTTTTCTTATTTAACACAATAATGACTTTAAAGGGCACCTATTATGCCACAAGATGTAATATTGGTCACAGAATGTGTCTGTGAAGTTTCAGGCCAAAATACCCCACAGATCATTTATTATAACAGCTGGAAAATGACATGTTTGGGGTGTGTCTAAAAACGAGCTGATTTGGAGTGTATGCAAATGAGCTGCAATATTCCCGCCCGTCTCCAGAAGAGGGCGTCGCGTATCCGTCTCTCTGCATTGCATATCTACTACAGCGATAAACAGCTGGTAGAAGCACCATAACTGAGCGAGAACGGTGTTCAGCTGTACATATGGGAGTCAAACGCTCTGAAAGTGGGACGAAACAGCGCAATGTTACAGAGCTCGCGCTGACCGGTCATTGGTGCGGATCACTGGACCGAGCAGAGCGAGCACGCTACCAAACGAATCTCGCGCTATGAACGGTGTGAACTAATCTCACAAGTGCGGTGCCCACAGCGTCCTCAGCAGCTCAGATGTTGGGAGAAAATGAAGACTCTTATGTTCAGTCAAACACAGAGCACCGGGATTGCTTGTGAGACGTTGTTGACGTTACAGAGCTCGAGCGCGGAGAACATGAAGGACAGCGTAACTGCTGAGGGAGGAAACTATAGCAACACAGAGCTGTCAATCAAACCCCGTGGCCCCGCCCAGGGCCGTTGCTAGTGGGGTGAAAGGTGGGGACAATTCTAGGGGCCCCCACTGCCCAGGGGGCCCCACAAAATCCAGGAATTTTACTATATAGGCCCATGTTCTGTGAATAATTCTAATATTTTATTAGTTGTATAACTGAGATATTATGAAAACCACAAAAAAAGCATGCAATTTGGTTCCATACTTGTATATTGTACAGTATATTATATGTGTGTGTGTGGGGGGCCCACATCAATATTTTTTTCAGGGGGCCCCCAATCCTCTAGCTACGGCCCTGGCCCCGCCCTCCGAAATGTGACATCACACTGCGGTGAGAGTGTAAACGGCAGGCCTAGTGACACTGACTTGGTTTAAAGGGGATTAAATAATTAGGAGTGGGTGGATTTTTATCATTGTTCACAGCCTGCCAACACACATTTATGTCCAAACACCATGCAAAAAGTGGATTTTGCATAATAGGTGCCCTTTAAATGATCTTTTAAGGGAATTTCTCCGCCATAATTAACAAATCATTGAATTAATTCGATTCAAATGTGAGCTGTAGTTCAGCGTCTGAGAGAGTTTACTACAGTAGTGTTTCTCTCAGTAGCATCTGCTCACAAACGAGCTCAGAATCGACCGTGAACACAGCGACCCACACAATATGAGGGATATTATTTGTGCTACGTTTTCTATGCAATCAGCGGCGCTGCTATTCCTGTAGCTCACCTTTCCCTGCCGTATAATCACCGGAGAATCAATTGAGCACGTATTTT
>CM041807.1:40512878-40545378 GCA_023376895.1 Aspiorhynchus laticeps
AAGAAAAGTCTGTAAGAATAGGGCACAATATACTATGTTAATATGAAATAATTTTCCATATTGTTTTTTACATGCATTTTAAATCACACATTGTGTTTTTGGGTTATAATGCTGGATAATGTCCTGAAAAATTACTACTGTAGTATCTTTTCCATTTTTCTTACAGCGTACTAACTTATAAACAATCGCTAGCTACTAATAAAGTGTATCATAAATGAACAATTACTCAATTATTATTATTATTATTAAATTGAACAATTGCAAATAGCATCTAGGCATCTTTGGATTCCTCTTTTTGTGTAATTTGGATGTAAAATGCATGCCTTTTTATTATCCGAGTCACTTATCAAAAGTTGCTAAAAGTTGCCAAATAAATTGTAAAAATTGCTACATTTGTTGCCAGCTGCTTTTGGAAGAAAAAGTTGCTAGATTTGGCAACACTGTAGTCTGTGAGTGAAAAGCGTCCTGAACACATGATCAGAGTGTTACTGTAAATCTGGATCATACAGACTCGTGCTCGTCTCTCTGTGTGTGTCTCAGTGCTGAACACATGATCAGAGCGTTACTGTAAATCTGGATCATACAGACTCGTGCTCGTCTCTCTGTGTGTTCTCAGTGCTGAACACATGATCGGAGCGTTACTGTAAATCTGGATCATACAGACTCGTGCTCGTCTCTCTGTGTGTGTCTCAGTGCTGAACACATGATCAGAGCGTTACTGTAAATCTGGATCATACAGACTCGTGCTCGTCTCTCTGTGTGTGTCTCAGTGCTGAACACATGATCAGAGTGTTACTGTAAATCTGGATCATACAGACTCGTGCTCGTCTCTCTGTGTGTGTCTCAGTGCTGAACACATGATCAGAGCGTTACTGTAAATCTGGATCATACAGACTCGTGCTCGTCTCTCTGTGTGTCTCTCAGTGCTGAACACATGATCAGAGCGTTACTGTAAATCTGGATCATACAGACTCGTGCTCGTCTCTCTGTGTGTGTCTCAGTGCTGAACACATGATCAGAGCGTTACTGTAAATCTGGATCATACAGACTCGTGCTCGTCTCTCTGTGTGTGTCTCAGTGCTGAACACATGATCGGAGCGTTACTGTAAATCTGGATCATACAGACTCGTGCTCGTCTCTCTGTGTGTCTCAGTGCTGAACACATGATCGGAGTGTTACTGTAAATCTGGATCATACAGACTCGTGCTCGTCTCTCTGTGTGTCTCTCAGTGCTGAACACATGATCGGAGCGTTACTGTAAATCTGGATCATACAGACTCGTGCTCATCTCTCTGTGTGTCTCTCGGTGCTGAACACATGATCAGAGCGTTACTGTAAATCTGGATCATACAGACTCGTGCTCGTCTCTCTGTGTGTCTCTCGGTGCTGAACACATGATCAGAGCGTTACTGTAAATCTGGATCATACAGACTCGTGCTCGTCTCTCTGTGTGTGTCTCAGTGCTGAACACATGATCGGAGCGTTACTGTAAATCTGGATCATACAGACTCGTGCTCGTCTCTCTGTGTGTCTCTCAGTGCTGAACACATGATCGGAGTGTTACTGTAAATCTGGATCATACAGACTCGTGCTCGTCTCTGTGTGTGTCTCAGTGCTGAACACATGATCGGAGCGTTACTGTAAATCTGGATCATACAGACTCGTGCTCGTCTCTGTGTGTGTCTCAGTGCTGAACACATGATCGGAGCGTTACTGTAAATCTGGATCATACAGACTCGTGCTCATCTCTCTGTGTGTGTCTCAGTGCTGAACACATGATCGGAGCGTTACTGTAAATCTGGATCATACAGACTCGTGCTCGTCTCTCTGTGTGTGTCTCAGTGCTGAACACATGATCGGAGCGTTACTGTAAATCTGGATCATACAGACTCGTGCTCGTCTCTCTGTGTGTCTCTCAGTGCTGAGCACATGATCAGAGTGTTACTGTAAATCTGGATCATACAGACTCGTGCTCGTCTCTCTCTGTGTGTGTCTCAGTGCTGAACACATGATCAGAGTGTTACTGTAAATCTGGATCATACAGACTCGTGCTCGTCTCTCTGTGTGTGTCTCAGTGCTGAACACATGATCAGAGTGTTACTGTAAATCTGGATCATACAGACTCGTGCTCGTCTCTCTGTGTGTGTCTCAGTGCTGAGCACATGATCGGAGCGTTACTGTAAATCTGGATCATACAGACTCGTGCTCGTCTCTCTGTGTGTGTCTCAGTGCTGAACACATGATCAGAGCGTTACTGTAAATCTGGATCATACAGACTCGTGCTCGTCTCTCTGTGTGTCTCTCAGTGCTGAACACATGATCAGAGCGTTACTGTAAATCTGGATCATACAGACTCGTGCTCATCTCTCTGTGTGTGTCTCAGTGCTGAACACATGATCAGAGTGTTACTGTAAATCTGGATCATACAGACTCGTGCTCGTCTCTCTGTGTGTGTCTCAGTGCTGAACACATGATCAGAGTGTTACTGTAAATCTGGATCATACAGACTCGTGCTCATCTCTCTGTGTCCCTCAGTGCCTTCGGCTGCCCGTATTCTGACATGAACATGAAGAAGGAGGTGGTGCTTCCCGACCGGCTCGGAGGAGAGAAGCAGATCACCTTCATCCCTGTCAACTTCGTGCAGAAGACCAAACGCCTGTGTCCTGACGAGGAGGAGGACGAGGAGGACGAGGAGGAGGACAACAGGTCTGTGATTGAGACCGAGAGACCGTATCCCACAATGCACTTCAGTGCTCCCTAACACAGTCAATAACATCAGCTGTAATCTGACACATTAAGACATTTCTATATAAATACAATCACTGGATGCACATTGTATTGTTTTGTCATACTTTATTGTATTGATTATTGTAAGGTTATTCAGTCATCGAATAACCTTACAATAATCAATACAATAATAATAATCAATACAATATAGTTCCAGGATTAATTTTCTTATTATATGTTAGCAATTTCAGATCTTCAACTTAATATTTTTTTTCAGTTTCTAATTTTGTTTAGTTTAAGTATTACATATTTTCATTTTAATTTATTTTAGTATTATTTAAATGAACAAAAATGGTTTTGATGGTTTTAATTTAATTTATTTTTAGATAAATTAATTAATTTTTCATAAATTAAATACATTTTTTATGCTTTTGTCATTTTTGTTAGTTTGGGTTTTTATAATATTACTATTTAGGTTTAATTTATTTCAATTTTTTGAAAAAAAAAATTTTTTTTCAATTTAATTTAATTTAGTTATTTATTTATTTATGTAAAGTTAGTAATTATAGTACCACACCTACAATTCTTTTTTAAATCTAGTATTTATATTTTATTTTATATCAGCATTATTTCTATGAAAACACATTTTCACGGTTTCTTTACATTTTTAATCATTTTGTTTTATTCTTTTGTAAAAAAAATTTAATATTCCTTTTTATGCTTAATTGTTTATTTTCGGTTTTAGTTCCATTTTCATTTGTATTTATTTCCACTAATGCTTCACAACTTATTTTTAACTTATTTCAGTTTCTAATTTACTAATTAAATTTTTCATTCTAATATTTATATTTTATATTATTTTTGTTGTATGTTTTTGTCATGTTTATTAGTTTTAGGTTTTTATATATATATATATATATATATATATATATATATATTTCCATTTTACTTTATGTCAGCAATTTTTCAATAAACAGCACAGTTTTATTAGTCTGAGTACATATTTTCATTTTAATTTATTTTAGTATTATTTAAATGAACAAAAAAGTTCAGATAGTTTTATTTTAATTTATTTTTAGATAAATTAAATAAATTTATGCTTTTGTCATTTTTGGGTTTTTGTAATATTACTATTTAGGTTTAATTTAGTATTTGTTTATAGTATTTATTTATAGTTCCATTTTAGTTATTTATTTATTTACAGTTAGTAATTATATTATTTCACCTTAAATGTAAGTTTATAAAAAAAAATGATCTAATATTTATATTTTATTTTATATCAGCATTATTTCTATGAAATCACATTTTCAGTGTTTCGTTGAATTTTTATTCATTTAGTTTTATTCTTTTGTAAGTTTTAAAAAATATATATATTGCTATTTAAGTTTAGTTGTTTATCTCAGTTTTAGTTCTATTTTCATTTTTATTTATTTTCACTAATTCTTCAACTTATTTTAACTTATTTCAGTTTCTAATTTACTAATTACATTTTTCATTCTAATATTTATAGTTTATATTATTTTTGTTGTATGCTTTTGTCATGTTTATTAGTTTTAGTTTTAGTTTTTTTTTTTATGTCAGCAATTTTTCAATAAACAGCAGCGTTTTAATAGTCTGAGTTCTCGTCTAGCCGTGACTCATTGATGAAGTCTGTCTGTCTCAGAGTGATGATGATGACGTGTGACGGCGCTCCTCGTCTGCGCGGCCGGCCTGCGATGCTGAAGAAAGAGCTGAAAGACGAGCCGCTGACGCCGTCGCTCCTCGGGAAGAGACCTCACTTACCCAGCAGGTAATCAGCTTCCCATTGATGTACGGTTTGTTATGATAGGATGATATTTGTAAATCTGGAATCTGAGGGTGCAAAAAAATCAAAATATTGAGAAAATCACCTTTAAAGTTGTTCAAATTAAGTTCTTAGCAATGCATATTACTAATCAATAATTAAGTTTTGATATATTTACGATAGGAGATTTACAAAATATCTTCATGGAACATGATCTTAATATCCTAATGATTTTTGGCATAAAAGAAAAATGTATAATTTTGACTCATACAATGTATTGTTGTCTATTGCTACAAATATACCTGTGTTACTTATGACAGATAGGCTTTAATTTAATGTCATTTGTAATTTGTATAAAAGGTATTTGGTGATGTTTTAGGAGTGCACTAGCATAAGGATAAGTTCAGTTGATTTAAAGAGTTAATTCACCATAAAATTATAATTCTGTCATTATTTAGACTTTTTCATCTTTTCTTTCATCAACTTCAAAGTTTGCATAATCAGCTTTTTCAAGCTTCAGAAAGTGCAAAGGGTCCCTTTTTACCTTAAAAGCTCTTAGAATTCAGTTTTCTAACATTTGAATTGTTTTTCTTAAATATTAAATATCAAAATATTAAATATTCTAAAAGGTGTTATTGTAAAAGGTCTTAAATTTGGGGATGGAATGTATGGCCTAATGTGGGTTTAGTATTATTATTATTATTATTAACTAAAAATAAAACCATCAAAAATAAAACCAAAAATTAAGTGAACTTAAAAAAAAAAATCATATAAAATAAATATTAACTGAAATAAAATATTTAAAAATAGAATATTTACAAAATAAAAAACAAACTAAATGATAAATATCACCTTGGCATCTAATTTAAGCTGAAGTACTAAAATTACAGCTAAAATTAAAAAGTAAAACTAAAAATTAAATGACCTTTTTTTTTTTTTTTTAAATCATATAAAATAAATATTAACTGAAATATAAAATATATATTAATATTTACAAAAAAAACAAAAAACTAAATGATAAATATCACCTTGGCATCTAGTTTAAGCTGAAGTACTAAAATTACAGCTAAAATTAAAAAGTAAAACTAATTAAAAACTATGTAGACTTTAAAAAAATGTAATAAAATAAAAGGTAATAAAGTAAATAAAGTAAAAAAAATCTTTACATATAGATTTAAAACAGAAGAATAAAATGTCATTCAAAATATTAAAAAAAACTATAATAGTGTATTAATGACAGTAAAATAACACGAGCGCTGCATGCTTCAAAGTAAGAAATATAGTATAGATTGACCTCTAATTGATATATTGGTACATGAATAAAACATTAAACCTTCAAACTTACCTTTTTAAACTCACCTAATTTCATAAATGAATCTGATATACAAGATATATTTTAATATTATATGGGTTCGTTCTAAATAGTTAATACAGTGTCTTAAAGCTCTTAAATATGACTTTAAAAGCTGATACATAAAGCATCATAAATACTGACAGAATGTTGATTATGAGCTGAAGTACACTGCTGCTCAAAAGTTTGTGATCGGTAAGATTGTTAAAGGGGACCTAACGCACACCGTTTCACCCAATCTCATGTTAATCTTGAGTACCTATAGAGTAGTACTGCATCCTTCATATCTCCAAAAAGTCTTTAGTTTTATCATATTTATAAAAGAAAGATACAGATTTACGATTCTCTCCGAAAAAAGCCGAGCTCCTGGAGGCGTGCCGTGTGGGCGGAGCTAAAGAGTGAAGGTTTGTTGTGGGCGGAGCTAAAGAGTGAAGGCGTGCCTTGTGGGTGGAGCTAAAGAGTGAAGGTGTGTTGTGGGCGGAGCTAAAGAGTGAAGGCGTGTCGTGTGGGTGGAGCTAAAGAGTGAAGGCATGTTGTGGGCGGAGCTAAAGAGTGAAGGTGTGCCGTGTGGGCGGAGCTAAAGAGTGAAGGTGTGTTGTGGGCGGAGCTAAAGAGTGAAGGCGTGCCGTGTGGGCGGAGCTAAATAGTGAAGGTGTGTTGTGGGCGGAGCTAAAGAGAGAAGGCGTGCCGTGTGGGTGGAGCTAAAGAGTGAGGGTGTGCCGTGTGGGCGGAGCTAAAGAGTGAAGGCATGTTGTGGGCGGAGCTAAAGAGTGAAGGCGTGCCGTGTGGGCGGAGCTAAAGAGTGAAGGCGTGTTGTGGGCGGAGCTAAAGAGTGAAGGTGTGCCGTGTGGGCGGAGCTAAAGAGTGAAGGCGTGTTGTGGGCGGAGCTAAAGAGTGAAGGTGTGCCGTGTGGGCGGAGCTAAAGAGTGAAGGCGTGTTGTGGGCGGAGCTAAAGAGAGAAGGCGTGCCGTGTGGGTGGAGCTAAAGAGTGACGAGCACTTGCTCCGATCGCCAACAAAACACAGACATTTGATGCCGTTTCACTTACCATCTGCAGTTCTGAATCATGACCGGGATCTTTTATAGCTGGGACCGCTCCATCTTTCAGTATTATTCTTTCAGGCCTTGTTTATAAAACGTTCGTCAACAAAACACTTGAGAAACTCCATTGCTGCCCCGGAAAAACAAACTATATCCACTGTTCACGTAACGCTGGGTTGTTTTGGGAAGCTGAACAAGGTTATCTTTCCCTCACAACCAAAAACACTCTTCTTTAGAGACGTTCTTCCCGAGCGAGTCCCGTGCAGCGCTGCCGATTGAAGCGTGTTGATTGGCTGCTCTCGCTCCGGTCGATGCGTGCAGGGGCGTGTTCTTCCGGGAGAAATGCCCATATAAGGAGTTCCACCGTCGTTTACGTCATAAAGTACAACGATCGAAAAAAACTCTCCGAAACTTGTACGAATCCGGAAGTGAGATTTTTGGCACAGAAATACTCTGTTATACGTCCAATTTTTTTTTTTAAACTTTGTCCATGCTTAGCATGAGAATCCAACTCTTTACCAGCGTAAACAACTCTGAATACATGAAACAGCATTGTACCGCCCCTTTAAGGTTTTTAAGAGAGTCTCTTCTGCTCATCAAGGCTGTATTTATTCGATCAAAAATACAGAAAAAACAGTAATATTTTGAAATCTTATTGCAACTTCTAATATTGGTTTCCTATTTTAATATACTTTAAACTGTAATTTATTTCTGTGATCAAAGCTGTATTTTCAGCATCATTACTGCAGTCTTCAGTGTCACATGATCTTCAGAAATCATAATAATATGCTGATTTATTATGAGTGTTGAAACTCTTCATATTGTTTTTTGGAACATGATATTTTTCTTTGATTCTTTGATGAATACAAAGTTAAAAAGAGCAGCATTTGTTCAAAATAGAAATATTTTCTAACAATGTAAGTCTTTACTATGAGTTTTTATTCATTGAACACATCCCTCCTGAATAAAAGTATTAATTTCTTTAAAAAAAAAAAAATGTACTGACTTTTAAAATGTAAAATCTATTTTTTAAATGCTGTTCTTTTTAACTTTTTATTAATCAGAGAATCCTAAAAAATATCACAGTTCCCAAAAAAAAATATGAAGCAGCTTAACGGTTTCCAACATTGATAATAAATCAGTATATTATTATGATTTCTGAAGATCATGTGACACTGAAGACGCTGAAAATACAGCTTTGATCACAGAAATAAATTACAGTTTAACACATATTCACATAGAAAACTGCTGTTTTACATTACAATAATATTTCACAAAATAACAGTTTTTTTCTGTATTTTTGATCAAATACTTACAGCCTTGATGAGCAGAAGAAACTTATTTTAAAAAACATTAAAAATCTTACTGATCCCAAACTTTTGAGCATCAGTGTGTGTGTTTAACAGCAGCTTTAATGGCTCAGAATGAGGCTTGTTTCTGAAGCTCAGGTGTGATGTGATGTGTGTCTCATTAGCGGTGTCACGTCTCACACACACACACACACACACACACACACACACCGTGTGACAGGAGGCTCTATGGTGCATCTGACTCATGCGTTATAATGCAGCACTGACACTCATTATTCACTACAGGACCACAAACACACACAAACACACACACACACACTATGGTGCATCTGACTCATGCGTTATAATGCAGCACTGACACTCATTATTCACTGCAGGACCACAAACACACACAAACACACACACACACACACACTATGGTGCATCTGACTCATGCGTTATAATGCAGCACTGACACTCATTATTCACTGCAGGACCACAAACACACACAAACACACACACACACACACACACACACTATGGTGCATCTGACTCATGCGTTATAATGCAGCACTGACACTCATTATTCACTGCAGGACCATAAACACACACACACACAAACACACACACACACACACACACACTATGGTGCATCTGACTCATGCGTTATAATGCAGCACTGACACTCATTATTCACTGCAGGACCATAAACACACACAAACACACACACACACACACACACTATGGTGCATCTGACTCATGCGTTATAATGCAGCACTGACACTCATTATTCACTGCAGGACCACAAACACACACACACATACACACACACAAACACACACACACACACTATGGTGCATCTGACTCATGCGTTATAATGCAGCACTGACACTCATTATTCACTGCAGGACCACAAAACAGAAAAGGATGGATATTTTCTGTCTTAGACTGAAGGTTAATTTGGACAGAAACCTGATATATTTACATTAGATTCATGCATTTGGCAGATGCATGCAAGGTTTACAAGGTATTGCATATTATCATGCTGGGAAATGACTTTTAAAGGGACAGTTCACCTAAAAATTACAATTCTGGAATCATTTACTCACTCATGTTGTTTTAAACCTGTACGAGTTTCTTTCTTCTGTTGAACCCCAAAAAAGAGATTTTGAAGTATTTGTGGAACTGAACAGTCGACGGCAGCCATTCACTTCCATAGTATGGGGAAAAAATGCAATGGAAGTCAATGGCTGCCGTCAACTTTTTGGTTCCCAACATTCTTAAAAATGTTTTTTTTTTGTGTTCAACAGAAGAAAGAAACTCATACAGGTTTGGAAAGATGTGAAGGAGAGTAAATGATGACAGAATAAACTATAGACAGAAATCCTCAAATTAAAGCTCAGTCGCACTTTAAGCCCATATTCATTATATAACTGTAACTTGAATGTGTTTTGGTCAGCAGCTAAAATAATAAAAATTGTGCCTGTGTCCAAATATATATGGACCTGTGTGTGTGTGTGCGCGTGCGTGTTGAGTGTCTCTGTGAGTGTGTGTGTGTGTGCGCGCGTGCGTGTTGAGTGTCTCTGTGAGTGTGTGCGCGTGTTGAGTGTCTCTGTGAGTGTGTGTGTGTGTGTGTGTGTGTGTGTGTGTGTGTGCGTGCGTGTTGAGTGTCTCTGTGTGTGAGAGAGTGTGTGTGTGAGTGTGTGCGAGTGTGTTTGTGCGTGCGTGTTGAGTGTCTCTGTGAGTGTGTGTGTGTGTTGATTGTCTGTGTGCGTGTTGATTGTCTCTGTGTGTGTGTGTGCGTGTTGATTGTCTCTGTGTGTGTGCGTGCGTGTTGAGTGTCTCTGTGAGTGTGTGTGTGTGCGTGCGTGTTGAGTGTCTCTGTGAGTGTGTGTGTGTGCGTGCGTGTTGAGTGTCTCTGTGAGTGTGTGTGTGTGTGCGTGCGTGCGTGCGTGTTGAGTGTCTCTGTGAGTGTGTGTGTGTGTGTGTGCGTGCGTGTTGAGTGTCTCTGTGAGTGTGTGTGTGTGTGCGTGCGTGTTGAGTGTCTCTGTGAGTGTGTGTGTGTGTGCGCGCGTGCGTGTTGAGTGTCTCTGTGAGTGTGTGTGTGTGCGCGCGTGCGTGTTGAGTGTCTCTGTGAGTGTGTGTGCGTGCGTGTTGAGTGTCTCTGTGAGTGTGTGTGTGTGTGCGCGTGCGTGTTGAGTGTCTCTGTGAGTGTGTGCGCGTGCGTGTTGAGTGTCTCTGTGAGTGTGTGTGTGTGCGCGCGTGCGTGTTGAGTGTCTCTGTGAGTGTGTGTGCGTGCGTGTTGAGTGTCTCTGTGAGTGTGTGTGTGTGTGCGCGCGTGCGTGTTGAGTGTCTCTGTGAGTGTGTGTGTGTGCGCGCGCGTGCGTGTTGAGTGTCTCTGTGAGTGTGTGTGTGTGTGTGTGTGTGCGTGCGTGTTGAGTGTCTCTGTGTGTGAGAGAGTGTGTGTGTGTGTGTTGATTGTCTCTGTGTGTGTGTGTTGAGTGTCTCTGTGTGTGTGTGTGTGTGTGTGTGTGTGTGTGCGTGCGTGTTGAGTGTCTCTGTGTGTGAGAGAGTGTGTGTGTGTGTGTTGATTGTCTCTGTGTGTGTGTGTGTTGAGTGTCTCTGTGAGTGTGTGTGTGTGTGTTGATTGTCTCTGTGTGTGTGTGTGTGCGTGTTGATTGTCTCTGTGAGTGTGTGTGTGTGTGCGTGTTGATTGTCTCTGTGTGTGTGTGTGTGCGTGCGTGTTGAGTGTCTCTGTGAGTGTGTGTGTGTGCGTGCGTGATGATTGTCTCTGTGTGTGTGTGTGAGTGTGTGTGTGTGCGTGCGTGTTGATTGTCTCTGTGTGTGTGTGTGTGTGTGTGTGCGTGCGTGTTGATTGTCTCTCTGTGTGTGTGTGTGTGTGTGTGTGTGTGTGTGTGTGCGTGCGTGTTGAGTGTCTCTGTGAGTGTGTGTGTGTGTGTGTGTGCGTGCGTGTTGATTGTCTCCTGTGAGTGTGTGTGTGTGTGTGTGTGTGTGTGCGTGCGTGTTGAGTGTCTCTGTGAGTGAGTGTGTGTGTGTGTGTGTGCGTGCTTGTTGAGTGTCTCTGTGAGTGTGTGTGTGTGCGTGCGTGTTGAGTGTCTCTGTGAGTGTGTTTGTGTGTGTGTGCGTGCGTGTTGAGTGTCTCCTGTGAGTGTGTGTGTGTGTGTGTGTGTGTGTGTGTGCGCGTGTTGATTGTCTCTGTGAGTGTGTGTGTGTGCGTGCGTGTTGAGTGTCTCTGTGAGTGTGTGTGTGTGCGTGCGTGTTGAGTGTCTCTGTGAGTGTGTGTGTGTGTGTGCGTGTTGAGTGTCTCTGTGAGTGTGTGTGTGTGCGTGCGTGTTGAGTGTCTCTGTGAGTGTGTGTGTGCATGCGTGCGTGTTGAGTGTCTCTGTGAGTGTGTTTGTGCGTGTTGATTGTCTGTGTGTGTGTGTGTGTGTGCGTGTTGATTGTCTCTGTGTGTGTGTGTGTGTTGATTGTCTCTGTGAGTGTGTGTGTGTGCGTGCGTGTTGAGTGTCTCTGTGTGTGTGTGTGCGTGTTGATTGTCTCTGTGTATGTGTGTGTGTGCGTGCGTGCGTGTTGTGTCTCTGTGAGTGTGTGTGCGTGTGCATGCGTGTTGAGTGTCTCTGTGAGTGTGTGTGTGTGTGTTGATTGTCTCTGTGTGTGTGTGTGTGTGTTGATTGTCTCTGTGTGTGTGCGTGTTGATTGTCTCTGTGAGTGTGTGTGTGTGAGTGTGTGTGTGCGTGCGTGTTGAGTGTCTCTGTGAGTGTGTGTGTGTGTGTGCGTGCGTGTTGAGTGTCTCTGTGTGTGTTTGTGTGTGTGTGCGTTGATTGTCTCTGTGAGTGTGTGTGAGTGTGTGTGTGTGCGTGTTGATTGTCTCTGTGAGTGTGTGAGTGTGTGTGTGCGTGCGTGTTGAGTGTCTCTGTGAGTGTGTGTGTGTGTGCGTGCGTGTTGAGTGTCTCTGTGTGTGTTTGTGTGTGTGTGCGTGTTGATTGTCTCTGTGAGTGTGTGTGCGTTGATTGTCTCTGTGTGTGTGTGTGTGCGTGATGATTGTCTCTGTGTGTGTGTGTGAGTGTGTGTGCGTGCGTGTTGATTGTCTCTGTGTGTGTGTGTGCGTGCGTGTTGATTGTCTCTCTGTGTGTGTGTGTGTGTGTGTGTGTGCGTGCGTGTTGAGTGTCTCTGTGAGTGTGTGTGTGTGTGCGTGCGTGTTGAGTGTCTCTGTGAGTGTGTGTGTGTGTGCGTGCTTGTTGAGTGTCTCTGAGTGTGTGTGTGTGCGTGCGTGTTGAGTGTCTCTGTGAGTGTGTTTGTGTGTGTGTGCGTGCGTGTTGAGTGTCTCCTGTGAGTGTGTGTGTGTGTGTGTGTGTGCGTGTTGATTGTCTCTGTGAGTGTGTGTGTGTGTGCGTGCGTGTTGAGTGTGTCTGTGAGTGTGTGTGTGTGCGTGCGTGTTGAGTGTCTCTGTGAGTGTGTGTGTGTGTGTGTGCGTGTTGAGTGTCTCTGTGAGTGTGTGTGTGAGTGTGTGTGTGTGTGTGCGTGCGTGCGTGTTGTGTCTCTGTGAGTGTGTGTGCGTGTGCATGCGTGTTGAGTGTCTCTGTGAGTGTGTGTGTTGATTGTCTCTGTGTGTGTGCGTGTTGATTGTCTCTGTGAGTGTGTGTGTGTGTGCGTGCGTGTTGAGTGTCTCTGTGAGTGTGTGTGTGTGTGTGTGTGTGTGTGTGTGCGTGTTGAGTGTCTCTGTGTGTGTGTGTGTGTGCGTGTTGATTGTCTCTGTGTGTGTGTGTGTGTGCGTGTTGATTGTCTCTGTGTGTGTGTGTGTGTGCGTGCGTGTTGAGTGTCTCTGTGTGTGTGTGAGAGAGTGTGTGTGTGTGTGTAGAATTGTTTTTACATTTGTTCTTTCTTTTCAGACTCTCTCAGTCCACGAAGTATCTGCGTATCAAGGATGAGGAGGACGACATTGATGTGAACAGCGTTATTTCAGGTGAGTGTTTATAGTGCTCGAGTGTTTCTTCACAGTCTCTGATCTCCAGCAGAACACACATCTGCTTTTATAAATCCGGCGGTTGTTTCTCTGTAGTTATTTGTCGTTTTGATGTGATGTGAACACACGTGTCTCGTCTCCAGCACGATTATTTGTCTTCAATAATAATGAAACTCTGAGAGTGAAGACGACTTTACTTTTGTTAAACGTCTCATCTGGATGTGATTCATAAAGAAATGAGCTGTTATGAAGCATTCGCTCCTTCATTTACTGACGCTTGAGAGACGATTAATCTAAATAAAACCCAACTAGAGATGTGGCTTAGTGTGATTATTAAAAGACAAAGTCTGTGATTTAATTCTGTAAATATATGCATTGTGTTCATTTACACGCGAGCAGCTCACGATCTGGTGTTTTTAGCATCTCATAGCGACTCGATTCACAGCAAACGACTCACATGAACGAATCACTTTATTCAGTTCAATTCAGTTCATATTTATCTATCTAGAGCCACATGTGCTTCATTCAAGCTTCTCGTGTGACTTCTCTATAAAGATGCTAAAGACAGAAACACAATGAGCTGCAAAATAAATCCATATTTTGCTAAAAAACGGCATAAAGCAACAATGTTGCAAATATAGTTATTTTTACCTATGCCTACATATGACTCTGACGAGACATTTTTTCATCTACATTTAACATTATTGATCAGTATGTAAAGAGCATTTTAAAATAAACATAATTATTAAAATTGGTAGAATTATATGTAGATGACATGAAAAGACATAAACATTAAAAGTAGTTTTCTGCTCATGATGAGAGCGTTTAAGTTAAATATAAAAGTACCCCGGACTTCTTTGATATTATATTATTATATTATTATTATTATAAAGACACCTTTGATATTATTTTCATCTAAACCACTAGATGGCACAAAAACGTGGCGTAGCACTTTTTAAGATGCACGTGTATATTTATCTGATCTTTGACGCGCTTGATCTAATATTTTATGTATTAAAATGTTGTAGATTTAAGTAGCAAATGAGAATCGTTAAAATTAATGCATGTATTTTGAGACAAAGGTCTTAAGGATTTTCAGTTTTGTTTAAGATAATTAAAATCATGGTATTTGGGGTAAAAAGCACCCCTGCTGTTGGGGCTAAAGACACAGTTATTAACATCATAATTAATAAATCGCTGACTTTTCCATTTGTTGACATGATTAGATTCAGATGGTAAATATCATATATTATGTTGAGTGTCCATATTAGAGATAATCACCATGTTTAGAATGAAACCATCATATTTAAAAAAAAAAAACATATTAATCATATCATATAATAAAATATAATTTGTTACTACTTAAATATATATGCAATTATTATTAATGCTTTCAGAATATTTACTTGAAATGATTTTGTTTTTGTATTTTAAAATATATTTTTTATATTAACACATTTTAATGAGTATATTTATTGAACAAAAATAAGCAAACTTTGCTAAAGGGATTGTTTTGAACAATTATTAACTTAGACATTATTAAACAAAGCATTATTTTAGCTGAAGTATACCGTGTGTGCCAAGATTTTTAAACATAATAAACGATTTATTTTCACACAAAATCTGTCGCTCAATTAATGTTCAATACAATGTATATATATATTATGAAATTATATATTTTAGGCGCAGTGAATAGTGTGCCTTTAGCCCCGTTGTACCCTGCATATGTATCTAAACTTAAAAATAATAATAGCTTGATAAAACATCTGAGCTTATATTTTAATATTCATGTCTAATTGGGCTCAACTGATGATATTTTTATTTTTTTATTTTTTTTTAAATAGAAAAAAGCTGCTGAGCTTTGGCTTTGTGCATTAATATTTATTTTTATGTTTTGAATATTCATTTTAATTAGGTTTGAGCAATCATGTTTTGTTAATGTTTCAGATCAGGTGTTCAGAAGCTGCTTCTCAGTGTTTGTGACTGTATTTAAATACTCTATAATTACAGTAATTGCTGGAGAACGATTTGTCAAAATATTTTTTAACTCACAATTTTTACCAGATAAAATATTTTAGAATTTAGCATACCTAGAAAAAAATGTGCATTTGTTGTAAAATGCCTATTAAGTTTTCTAAGACTTTTCCAGGTCCAGAAATGACTATATATATATATATATATTATATATATATATATATATATATATAGTATATATATATATATATATATGTATATATATATGTGTGTGTGTGTATGTATATGTATATGTATATGTATATATATGTATGTGTGTGTGTGTGTGTGTATATATATATACACTTTACAATAAATATTAACTAACATTAACGAGCAATACATTTGTTACAGTATTTATTGATCTTTGTTAATGTTGGCTAATTCTAAAAATGTATCAAAATGTTATTTTAATAATTTAAGATTAATAAAATGCTTTAGAAGTTTTTTTATTATTAGTTCATATCAACTAATATCTAGAATTATTATTATTTATTAGTGCCGTCAAACATCCAAAATAAGTTTTTGTTTACATAATATATGAGCGTGTACTGTGTATATGTATTATGTGTATATATAAATACACATCATGTGTATATATATATATTTAAGAAAAATGTTATATTTAGATATTAAATATATTTATATACAATATAAATATTTACATGGAAGTATTTTCAAAATATATACTGTGTGTGTGTATTTATATATACATAATAAATATACACAGTACACATATATTACAAAAACAAAGTTTTAATCGTTTGACAGCACTAATATTTATTTATTTGAATGCTTTTATTATATTTATTTGTGATTGTTTGAAGTGGTCTGGAGTGACCGAAGCACAGATAATGACTGCAGATACTTCGTTAGTGCAGTGATTGGTTCAGAGGAGCTCTTTGGGCCGGTTTTGTCCCGCTGAGATGCTGGTTTTGGGCCGGTTTTGTCCCGCTGAGATGCTGGTTTTGGGCCGGTTTTGTCCCGCTGAGATGCTGGTTTTTGGCCGGCTTTGTCCCGCTGAGATGCTGGTTTTGGGCCGGTTTTGTCCCGCTGAGATGCTGGTTTTGTGCCGGTTTTGTCCCGCTGAGATGCTGGTTTCGGGCCGGTTTTGTCACGCTGAGATGCTGGTTTTGGGCCGGTTTTGTCCCACTGAGATGCTGGTTTTGGGCCGGTTTTGTCCCGCTGAGATGCTGGTTTTGTGCCGGTTTTGTCCCGCTGAGATGCTGGTTTTGGGCCGGTTTTGTCCCGCTGAGATGCTGGTTTTGTGCCGGTTTTGTCCCGCTGAGATGCTGGTTTCGGGCCGGTTTTGTCACGCTGAGATGCTGGTTTTTGGCCGGCTTTGTCCCGCTGAGATGCTGGTTTTGGGCCGGTTTTGTCCCACTGAGATGCTGGTTTTGTGCCGGTTTTGTCCCGCTGAGATGCTGGTTTTGTGCTGGTTTTGTCCCGCTGAGATGCTGGTTTTGGGCCGGTTTTGTCCCGCTGAGATGCTGGTTTTAGGCCGGTTTTGTCCCGCTGAGATGCTGGTTTTGGGCTGGTTTTGTCCCGCTGAGATGCTGGTTTTGGGCTGGTTTTGTCCCGCTGAGATGCTGGTTTTGGGCCGGTTTTGTCCCGCTGAGATGCTGGTTTTGGGCCGGTTTTGTCCCGCTGAGATGCTGGTTTTGGGCCGGTTTTGTCCCGCTGAGATGCTGGTTTTGGGCTGGTTTTGTCCCGCTGAGATGCTGGTTTTGGGCCGGTTTTGTCCCGCTGAGATGCTGGTTTTGGGCCGGTTTTGTCCCGCTGAGATGCTGGTTTTGGCCTGGTTTTGTCCCGCTGAGATGCTGGTTTTCGGTTGGTTTTGTCCCGCTGAGATGCTGGTTTTGGGCTGGTTTTGTCCCGCTGAGATGCTGGTTTTGGACCGGTCATGTGTGTGTGTGTGTGTCCTGTGTGTGGTCTGTGTCTCGTGCGTGTCTGTGTGTCTGTGTGTCTCTCTCTCTGTGTGTGTGTGTCTCTGTGTCTCTCTCTCTCTCTCTCTGTGTGTGTGTGTCTGTGTCTGTCTGTGTGTCTCTGTGTGTGTGTATGTGTGTGATGAGTTCAGATGTGTGTGTGCGCGTTTGTGTATGTGTGTGTCTCTGTGTGTGTGTGTGTGATGAGTTCAGATTTGTGTGTGTGTGTCTCTCTCTCTCTCTGTCTCTGCTGTGCTGCTCTTTTGCGTCCCGCGGTGGTGTGTGAGCTGTGAGACTCTAATCGTTAGTGGCGCCGTCCTCTCGCGTCCTCGTCATCAGACCTGATCTCACCTGATCATGTGACACAACAGATTGCAAACAGTTGCTCAGACGACGATGCACTGTGACAATCGCCATGGCAACGGCTTGTGTAACGGGACACAGGTGGCGACGTGGATCGGAGTGAATGTCATCGTACCAAACACCCGCCTGCAGAAACACAGCGACACGTGTGTGTGTGTGTGTGTGTGTGTGTGAGAGAGTGTGTGTGTGTGTGTGTGTGTGTGTGTCTGTCTGTCTCGCATCGATCTCATGATGTCCGTGTCCTGTGCGCCGGCACCCCATGATGCTCCTCAGTATTTGTGTCTCAGTCCGAGATCTGATGTTTGAGAATTACTGAAATATTTCAGAAGACATCATCATGAGATTTCGTTTCTCTTTAGGCGTAAAAAGAACAGTTCACCTAAAAATGAAAATGTGAGTTAGTTTCTTCATCAGGTTTGTAGAAATGCATCGCTGCATCAGTGTCTCATCAATGGATGCTCTGCAGTGAATGGGTGCCGTCAGAATGAGAGTCTGATAAAAACATCACAATAATCCACAGCACTCCAGTCCATCAGTTAACATCTGGAGAAGACAAAACCTGAGACAAATCCAGAATTAAGATGCTTTTAACTAAATATGAATCCATAATCCATAATTCCATCCAACAAAAATGTTCTAAGAATGTTGTGTTTAGGATTTGAGCACCAAGAATGTTTTTTTTTCTTGGTTATGTGAACATTAAGGAAACATTCCATTGTATCATTTTGCAAACATTATAGGAATGTTACTTTTGAAGGTTCTGAAACAAAGTAGCAACATTTAAAAAACATTAGATGAACTGAAACATTTGAGGAAAACAGTTCCACGAATGATGTATGAATAACATTTTGAGAGCATTATTATAAACCAGATAACTTTGAACTAATATTCTGTTAATGTTGCTGGAAGAATGTTTGTTTATAACGTTGAGAGAACCTTTCCAGAACGTTCTCAAAACAGCTCTAAACTAATATGTGGCTGGATTTTGATGCGAGAGACAACAGCTGATGCACTTTATCACTGAGGAAGAGTTATTATGAATTATGAACTCATATTTTAGACATTAAAAACATCTTAATGCTGGATTTGTTTCAGTTTTTGTCTTCTCCAGATGTTAACTGATGGACTGGAGTGCTGTGGATTATTGTGATGTTTTTATCAGACTCTCATTCTGACGGCACCCATTCACTTCCATTGCTGAGACACTGATGCAGTGATGCATTTCTACAAACCTGATGAAGAAACAAACTCATCCACATTTTGTTTTACTATAGAATGTATTGGAACTACAAAAAATGTATGGACCTTCACAGAAACCCTTCTTACTTCACAATATTAGGCCTGATTGAGACTGTAATATTAATCTCTCATGCACTGACCTCTGTTTTCTCGTTCGTGCCGGTTTGAGTTGATTAGCAGGATCCGTGGCGTTCATTTAGCAGCTCTTTTGGTCCCTTTAGAGCCGTTTGTGTGTTCAGATCGTCCTCAGCGGAGCGTGAAGGGCCAAACCCTCGCGGCGTCTTAAACTCGCCGCTCTTGCCAGGAACATTTGAGCGAGACGAGAGCTCAGAGCTGTTTGTGTCGACACACAAAACACATAAAAACACTTCTGAACCCTGTAATCAGACAGAACATGTGCTTTATTTTGGTAGAAATGCTCTTTAGGATCAAATGAGCCACGAGTGGCAGCCGTTTATTATTATTATTATTATTAAAATGCTTTATTAATCCTTCACAGGAAATTATATTGTTACAGCAGCAACCACGATTAAATCCATGCACACTGACATATATACCTAACTAAACACCTAAAAAATAATCTTACACTGTAAAAAAAAATAAAAACATTATTGCACATTGCCCAATAAAATATATTACAATTATTGCACATTGTTTGTGTCCGATACTGCGCTGGAGTGCCTTTTTTTTGCACCATTTTATATTTTTTTTGTTTTTCTTTGGAAATGTCAGATCATGTAACATATAATACGCAAGATATTTTCAAATTCATTATTCATTTTCTATGCATTTTTTCAAACAACAACTAACTAAATAAATAAATACAGTAAAAGTCTTAAACCATGTTTTCTCCGATAAACAACAACCCAGAATAATTCAGTGTAAAAACACTAAAGAATTATTTTTGTAGCATGTTTTATAAGAAAATACTATTTCAGTCTTTCTGCTTTAAAATTTTGCTTTGTAATTATTTGTGAAATTTGAAAATTTACAGTGTTTTTCAAAGTAAATCCTACAGTACACAATTATTTTTTTTGTCCAATTTGATCTTTTGAAATATTTGCGTGAAACTATGCGTGAAGTGAGAATTACCAATATTTTTGCACTAAAATATTATTTTGTTTTAAACACTATTTCTGAAAAATAATTGGTCATCAATAATTATAATTATTTTATAGCGCTGTCAAACGATTAATCGCGATTAATCGCATCCAAAATAAATATTTTTGTTTACATAATAATATATGTGTGTGTGCTGTGTATATTTATTATGTATATATAAATACACACACATACAGTATATATTTTGAGAATATTTGCATGTATTTACATGTATATAATTTATATTCTATTTAAATATTTAATATAGAAATATAACATATTTCTCTTAAATATATACATGCATGTGTGTATTAATATATAGATAATAAATATACACAGCACACACACATATATTATTGTAAACAAAACTTTTATTTTGGATGCGATTAATCGCGATTAATCATTTGACAGCACTAGTTTATATATTAAATATTTATATATAATATAAAATATACATGTAAATATTTTCAAAATGTATACTGTATGTGTGTGTATTTAATAACATAATAGAATTACACAGCACACAAATATATTATTATGTAAACAAAAACTTTTATTTTGGATGCGATTAATCGCGATTAATCGTTTTACAACACTATTGTTTTATAATTGTTAGAATAATTGATGTATGTTGATGTAGCCCTAGGAAATCTGTTTTTCTTTCTGATGGAGTAAGGGGGTGTGTGTGTGAGAGAGTGTGTGTGTGTGAGAGAGAGAGTGTGTGTGTGTGTGAGTGAGTGAGAGAGAGAGTAGAGTGTGAGAGGATGTGAGTGTAGAGAGAGATGTGTGTGTGTGTTGGAGAGAGAGAGTGTGTGTGTGTGTGTGTGGGAGAGAGAGAGTGTGTGTGTTGTTAGAGAGAGGTGTGTGTGTGTGTGAGTGAGAGAGAGAGAGAGAGTGTGTGTGTGTGTGTAGAGAGAGAGAGAGTGTGTGTGTGTGTGTAGAGAGAGAGAGTGTGTGTGTGTGTGATGTGTGTGTGAGAGAGAGAGTTGTGTGTGTGTGTGAGAGAGAAGTGTGTGTGTGTTGTGTGAGAGAGAGTAGTGTATGAGAGAGATGGTGTGTGTGTGAGAGAGAGAGAGTGTGATGTAGTGATGTGTGTGTGAGAGAGAGTGGTGTGTGTGTAGTGTGTGTGTGTGTGAGAGAGAGTGTGTGTGTGTGTGTAGAGAGAGAGTGTGTGTGTGTGTGAGAGAGAGAGTGTGTGTGTGGAGAGAGAGTGTGTGTGTGATGGAGAGAGTGTGTGTGTGTGTGGTGTGGTGTGAGGAGAGAGATGTGTGTGTGTGTGAGAGAGAGTGTGTTTGTGTGTGTGTGTGTGGTGTGGTGTGAGTGTGTGTGAGAGAGAGTGGTGTGTGTGTGTGTGAGAGAGGAGAGTGTGTGTGTGTGTGTGAGAGAGTGTGTGTGTAGTGTGTGTGTGTGAGAGAGAGGTGTGTGTGTGTGTGAGAGGAGTGTGTGTGTGTGTGGGTGTGTGTGTGTGTGTGTGTGTGTGTGTGTGTGTGAGAGAGTGTGTGTGTGTGAGTGTGTGTATGGTTTGAGAGTTCCATGCGACTAGTGAAATGCAACAATCAAATGCAGTTGGATCTTCAGAAGATCTTCTTTTCTGGATAGACTCTTGCTGTAGATCTTATGTTGAGTAGATCTGAAAGCTCTTGTTGTTTGCCTGCAGTAAATGACTGATGTGTGTGTGTGTTTCAGCTGCTGTAAATGACTGGTGTGTGTGTGTGTGTTTCAGAGCGTGGCGTGGACAGTCTCCAGCAGGCGCTGCATCAGTCCGTCTTCCTCTCGGCCATGTCTGCTCACCCGAGCCGTGACCTGCCGCTGTGCTGGGAGCAGCACTGTAAGCTTCTGCCCGGCGTGGCCGGCGTTCAGGCCAGTCGTGTCACCCACTGGACCGTCCAGGAGGTGAGAATAAACACACTTCCGTTGATGTATGGTTTGTTAGGATTAGGATTAGGACGGGGGTCTGCAACCTTCAACGTCAAAAGAGAGACATTTTGGCCCCTTTCCCACCGAATAAAATTCACATGGAGCCAAAAAATATTATAAAAGATAACACAGCAAGTTTTATATTCAGTTATGTTACAGGGCAGGGGAGTAGCAATCATTTCAGAAGTGAGGGGGGCAGAAATGTCAAATGTAGTAATAATACTAATAATTATTATAATATTTATGTATGTATAATTGACAAAGAAATTATCATCTTACTTTTAATTGGCTAAGAAATAAAATACACTGCTGGACAATAACCAATAATTTGTCTTCTATAATATTTTGGATTTTTTGACAATTTTATGGTTATGATTATACAATCAGTATATACACTTTTTCCATTTTTATCACAGAATAAGGCAGATAATATATTTTATAGCTTCTGTACTGTAATTAATGCTGTCGATTACCACTGTATCATTCATATTTATATATGAATGCCGACCCCCTGATATTGGACAATATTTGGCTGAGATGCAACTATATGAAAATCTGGAATCTGAGGGTGCAAAAAAATCAAAATATTGAGAAAATCACCTTTAAAGTTGTTCAAATTAAGTTCTTAGCAATGCGTATTACTAATCAAAAATTAATTTTACGGTAGGAAATGTACAAAATATCTTCATGGAACATGATTTTTACTTAATATCCTAATGATTTTTGGCATAAAAGAAAAATCGATAATTTTGACCCATACAATGTATTGTTGTCTATTGCTACAAATATCCCACATTCCCAGTAATTTATAGTAAATATAGTGTTTTTGAGCCATACTATAGTGAAGTGTATTATACTGTATATATTATTAACACTGTTAATGAATGCTACAGCATACTGTATAGTGAACTGATAAACTGTAATAAATACTGTAGTGTACTTTAGTTTTTACTACGGTAAACTAGTGTAAACTTAGTACAGTGTTGGGTAAAATAATTACTATAGTTGTTATATTACCACAGCAACTATAGGATTAACACAATAAATTAATTCAAGTATTTTACTATAGTATGGTTAAAAAACACTACAGTGTTTACTATAAATTACTATAGTATGCTACTTACGTTAAGGGTCACATATCAGGTTTATTTGTTCATATGATCAGTTTCCAAGAAGTAATTCATCTGTTTATGCATCACTTTTTATATGCTTGATTTCTCTTAAATAATGTGGCATTGTGTGAACGTTGCATTTTTGTATACGCTCAAAAACATATTTAATATATTTTGCATATAAAACTTCCATGCATTTCGATTAGACAGTTTTAACATAAACTAATAAACTTAATGTGATCATATTTGTGAGTCATGCATCAATGAAACGGGTCACAATAACCAGCTTTATATATTTATCATCAATAAATCCAGTTTGTTTCAATCTCATGCATTTAAACTGATTGAATATTGCTTGTCATATTTTAACTGAATTAATGTCATTGTTTTCATAATGAACAGATTTATGTTGATTCAAAGCTATTTGAATAAATGCATTTTGAAGAAATTATTTAAATTAAATCAAATAGATGCAAATAGTAAAAACTGATGGAAATGTTATATGCAATAAAATGCATAAATCTTAAATTTACCCCTAAATATATTTTTTAAAACGTGTATCTTTATAATATCAGGCATCACAGCAGTAAATATTAATAATGACAGCAGAAATCATTCAGAATGATTGATTTCAAAACGTGGCATTTTGTGAAAATTGCATTTTGTATACATGCAAATATGTGATATTTATGCATCTGAATTGCATATAAACTTTCCATGCGTTTAGATTACGTTATAATAAACTTAATGTGATGCATATTTGTCATTCATACTTTAAAGAATCAGTTCAGAGTTAAACGAATCATGTCTGTAATAAACTCAATGTGTTTTAAATACACAATAAGCAACTTTATTGATTTATCATGAAGAACTCAGTATTGCTTGTTGCACAGCTAGTCATATTTCACCACATTTATACTTTATAACTGAAAAAAAATAGTCGTTTTCGTAATGAACACATTAATGCTGATTCAAAGCAATTTGAATAAATGGGATTATTTAAATTAAATCAAATGGATGCAAATAGTTAATAAACTATGCCATGGTTTTTATTTAAGCATTTATTTTTGAGTGCAGAAATCTGACCTGATTCATTGGTGTATGACTGACAAATATGATCACATGTTAGTTTATTAAAAACCGTGTAATCCAAATGCATGGAATTTTTATATGCAATTTAAATGCATAAATCTTAATATTTTTTTTAAACAGTTTAGATTTGTAATATCAGTAAGTGTTGATACTGACAGCAGTCTGTTGGCAGAAATCACTCAGAGCTGCAGTTTTCACAATGTTGCAGCTTTATGCAAATGATGTGATGTGACGTCAGCCAATGGGAGCGCAGAGGCTGGAGGTCATGTGATCTGCGAGTATAAACACATTCTCGTATCTGTCTCTGTGCTGTAGTTTGGGGCTGTTTGTCATGCTAATGTCGGGCTGCGGAGGTGAAATCGAGCCGCTTCACGCCGCCGGGCGCATTATGGGCCGGTTGCCATGGTAACCAGGTGAACAGAGCACAGAGATAAACACGTGTTGAGTAAATATCAGCCGTGGGCCCTCAAGGACCCAGCGGTGAACAGGCCACTATCTGACACTGACACTGTTAAAGCAGTGCTTTATCACTATCTACATTATCTGAATGAGATTATTCTCTATATATGCTACTGTTTGGGGTCAGTAAAATTGTCCTTAAAGAAGTCTCTTTTGTTCACCAGGGCTGCATTTATTTGATCAAACATACAGTAAAAACAGTGAAATATTATTATAATGTAAAACAGCTGTTTTCTATGTGAATATCTATTTATTTCTGTGATCAAAGCTGTATTTTCAGCATCATTACTGCAGTCTTCAGTGTCACATGATCTTCAGAAATCATAATAATATGCTGATTTGCTGCTCAAGAAATATTTCTGATTATTATCAATATTGAAAACAGTTGTGCTGCACAATATTTTTGTGGAAACCGATGCATTTGATTTTTCAGGATTCACAGATGAATAGAAAGTTAAAAAGAATCGCATTTATTTGAAATAAAAATCTATAAATGTCTTTAATGACACTTTTGATCAATTTAATGCATCCAAAACTCTTATTGACTGCAAACATCTGAACAGTTGTGCAGTTTATCGTGAAGTTTGTAGTATTTAGAGCTTGTCTGATGCTATATAGAGATTATATTTGCTTGATGCAATTTAATAACAGCAAAATTACATATTAGCAAGCTTAAAATTCAATGCATCTTGGTTATGATTAATTGACAAGATGTTTTGGTTGATGTGTTAGTCTCAGATTATTAAAATAGTGTCTAATTATGTTAGTTTAGTATTACTGTTAATGGAGTGTTTGATTAATGCTGGTTGATGGTCTATAAACTCCTGAACACAGTAATACACCGCATCAGAGAGGCCTTTAGAGAAGGTTTTACCGCGGTACAGTGTGTTCAGAGCTGCTGTCGGCTGTGTGATTTGGCATTAGTGTGTGATGGAAAGCACTTTACTGTGATTTACCCTGCTTTATCGCGGCAAATGCAGGAGCAGAGCGAAGCGGCGTTCAGCGCTGTACTGTGGTGTGTTAGCAGGATTTATGAGTCGTTATTTATTGGCAAACACTCGCACTGAAGGGCTCGTTTGATCCTGAGGAATTGAGTCGGGATTGATGGAGTCAGAGCTGCGTGTTTAATGCTGAATAATGACCAGGATTTACACTCAACGACTCTCAATACAATCTGATTATTACTGATTTAACAGATGAAGTGAACAAACAAACAGGCCTAACCAGCTGACAAGATCTGGTTCCCAGAATGTTCCAGGAATGTTAGTTTTTTTGTTCCCAGAACATTCCAGGAACGTTAATTTTTGGTTCCCAGAATGTTCCAGGAATGTTAGTTTTTTTGTTCCCAGAACATTCCAGGAACGTTAATTTTTGGTTCTCATAATGTTCCAGGAATGTTAGTTTTTGGTTCCCAGAACATTCCAGGAATGTTAGTTTTTGGTTCCCAGAACATTCCAGGAACGTTAATTTTTGGTTCTCATAATGTTCCAGGAATGTTAGTTTTTGGTTCCCAAAACATTCCAGGAATGTTAGTTTTTGGTTCTCAAAATGTTCCAAGAATGTTAGTTTTTGGTTCCCAGAACATTCCAGGAATGTTAGTTTTTGGTTCCCAGAACATTCCAGGAATGTTAGTTTTTGGTTCTCAGAACGTTCCAGGAATGTTAGTTTTTGGTTCTCAGAATGTTCCAGGAATGTTAGTTTTTGGTTCCCAGAACGTTCCAGGAATGTTAGTTTTTGGTTCTCAGAATGTTCCAGGAATGTTAGTTTTTGGTTCCCAGAACATTCCAGGAATGTTAGTTTTTGGTTCTCAGAATGTTCCAAGAATGTTAGTTTTTGGTTCCCAAAACATTCCAGGAATGTTAGTTTTTGGTTCCCAGAACATTCCAGGAATGTTAGTTTTTGGTTCTCAGAATGTTCCAAGAATGTTAGTTTTTGGTTCCCAAAACATTCCAGGAATGTTAGTTTTTGGTTCCCAGAACATTCCAGGAATGTTAGTTTTTGGTTCTCAGAACGTTCCAGGAATGTTAGTTTTTGGTTCTCAGAATGTTCCAGGAATGTTAGTTTTTGGTTCCCAGAACGTTCCAGGAATGTTAGTTTTTGGTTCTCAGAATGTTCCAGGAATGTTAGTTTTTGGTTCCCAGAACGTTCCAGGAATGTTAGTTTTTGGTTCTCAGAATGTTCCAGGAATGTTAGTTTTTGGTTCCCAGAACATTCCAGGAATGTTAGTTTTTGGTTCTCAGAATGTTCCAAGAATGTTAGTTTTTGGTTCCCAAAACATTCCAGGAATGTTAGTTTTTGGTTCCCAGAACATTCCAGGAATGTTAGTTTTTGGTTCTCAGAATGTTCCAGGAATGTTAGTTTTTGGTTCCCAGAACGTTCCAGGAATGTTAGTTTTTGGTTCTCAGAATGTTCCAGGAATGTTAGTTTTTGGTTCCCAGAACATTCCAGGAATGTTAGTTTTTGGTTCTCAGAATGTTCCAAGAATGTTAGTTTTTGGTTCCCAGAACATTCCAGGAATGTTAGTTTTTGGTTCTCAGAATGTTCCAAGAATGTTAGTTTTTGGTTCCCAAAACATTCCAGGAATGTTAGTTTTTGGTTCCCAGAACATTCCAGGAATGTTAGTTTTTGGTTCCCAGAACGTTCCAGGAATGTTAGTTTTTGGTTCTCAGAATGTTCCAAGAACGTTCCAGAACGTTCTGGGAATGTTAGTTTTTTGTTTCCAGGAATGTTAATTTTTGATTACTAGAACGCTCTGGGAATATTTGTTTTTTGTTTCTGGAATGTTAGTTTTTTTTTTTTGACTGAACGTTCTGGGAATGTTAGTTTTTTTGTTTCCAGGAATGTTAGGTTTTTTTTTGTTTTGTTTTGTTCCCAGAACGTTCTGGGAATGTTAGTTTTTGGTTCCACGAATGTTAATTTTTGATTCCTAGAATGCTCTGGGAATATTTGTTTTTTGTTTCTGGAATGTTAGTTTTTGGTTCTCAGAATGTTCCAAGAATGTTAGTTTTTGGTTCCCAAAACATTCCAGGAATGTTAGTTTTTGGTTCCCAGAACATTCCAGGAATGTTAGTTTTTGGTTCCCAGAACGTTCCAGGAATGTTAGTTTTTGGTTCTCAGAATGTTCCAAGAATGTTAGTTTTTGGTTCCCAAAACATTCCAGGAATGTTAGTTTTTGGTTCCCAGAACTTTCCAGGAATGTTAGTTTTTGGTTCCCAGAACGTTCCAGGAATGTTAGTTTTTGGTTCTCAGAATGTTCCAGGAATGTTAGTTTTTGGTTCCCAGAACGTTCCAGGAATGTTAGTTTTTGGTTCTCAGAATGTTCCAGGAATGTTAGTTTTTGGTTCCCAGAACATTCCAGGAATGTTAGTTTTTGGTTCTCAGAATGTTCCAAGAATGTTAGTTTTTGGTTCCCAGAACATTCCAGGAATGTTAGTTTTTGGTTCTCAGAATGTTCCAAGAATGTTAGTTTTTGGTTCCCAAAACATTCCAGGAATGTTAGTTTTTGGTTCCCAGAACATTCCAGGAATGTTAGTTTTTGGTTCCCAGAACGTTCCAGGAATGTTAGTTTTTGGTTCTCAGAATGTTCCAGGAATGTTAGTTTTTGGTTCCCAGAACGTTCCAGGAATGTTAGTTTTTGGTTCTCAGAATGTTCCAAGAATGTTAGTTTTTGGTTCCCAGAACATTCCAGGAATGTTAGTTTTTGGTTCTCAGAATGTTCCAGGAATGTTAGTTTTTGGTTCTCAGAACATTCGTTTTTGGTTTTTAGAACGTTCCAGGAATGTAAATTTTTGGTTCCAAGATTATTAGTGTGATTTAGCAGATGAAGTGCAGATGGAAGCTTTCATGTTTAGGAGAGTGTGAGTGTGAGTCTGATGCGGTTACAGATCCGGCTGAGTCTGAAGAGAGTTCAAGATTACAACATCTGAAGTTTTTTTTAGTGAAACAAACATAATGTTATTGACTCTTATTAACGCCCTGGTGACCCAAACGCCCTGAGGTCATGCTGGTTTATTCTGTACAAGCAGCCCAATGTAAACCGCATGTGTTTGCTGAGGAGGGTGTGGCTCTGCTGTCGTCTGATTGGCTGTTGTGGTTTGAGGTCTTTTAACTGTGGAAAGCCATTAGCATTTCAGACAAACACGAGCGCTGTAAATGATGTGACCTAAACACTGCGGTCAGAACATCTAATGGATCCAGACAAGAGTTCCTGTTCTATTCCTGTGCTCTATGAAAACCCGATCAATTCCCGGGTGAATTATAGATTGCTCCAATATTTCATTTGAAGCCTTTGATAAAAGAGTGTGATGGTAATAAAGAGCCCAAGCATTCATCTCTCACAGCCGTACAGTAAAGCTCCGGCCGTCCCTGCAGGACTGCATACTAATCACATCTGCAGCGTCTTCATTAGCGGGAACATTTACATTTACGTTTATGCATTTAGCAGACGCTTTTATCCAAAGCGACTTACAGTGCATTCAGGCTATACATTTTTTTTATCAGAATGTGTGTTCCCTGGGAATTGAACCCACGACCTTTTGCGCTGCTAACGCAATGCTCTACCACTGAGCCACAGGAACAAACAGGCCTTAAAATCTGGTTCCCAGAATGTTCTGAGAACGTTCTGGGACTGTTCGTTTTTTGGTTCCCAGAACGTTAGTTTTTGGTTCCCAAAATGTTCTGGGAATGTTAGTTTTTTTGTTTCCGGCAATGTTAGTTTTTGGTTTCCAGAACGTTCTGGGAATGTTAGTTTTTTGGTTCCACGAATGTTAAGTTTTTGGTTTCCAGAACGTTCTGGGAATGTTAGTTTTTGGTTCCACGAATGTTAATTTTTGGTTTCCAGAACGTTCTGGGAATGTTAGTTTTTTGTTTCCAGGAATGTTAATTTTTGGTTTCCAGAACGTTCTGGGAATGTTAGTTTTTTGTTTCCAGGAATGTTAATTTTTTTTTTGACTGAACGTTCTGGGAATGTTAGTTTTTGGTTCCACGAATGTTAATTTTTGGTTTCCAGAACGTTCTGGGAATGTTAGTTTTTTTGTTTCCAGGAATGTTAGGTTTTTTTTTGTTTTGTTTTGTTCCCAGAACGTTCTGGGAATGTTAGTTTTTGGTTCCACGAATGTTAATTTTTGATTCCTAGAATGCTCTGGGAATATTTGTTTTTTGTTTCTGGAATGTTAGTTTTTTTTTTTTTGGTTCCGATGAGTGTTCAGATGTTAGTTTTTGTTCCAGAATGTTAGTTTTTGGTTCCCAGAATGTTCCAAGAATGTTAGTTTTTTGTTCCCAGAATGTTAGTTTTTGTTTCCAAAAATGCTAGGTTTTGCTTCCAAGAAAGTTCTGGGAATGTTAGTTTTTGGTTCCCAGAATGTTTTTGGTTAACCAGGGGTGTGTTTCCCAAAAGCAACTATAGTCACAAGTTCCCTCATTACCAATAGAGTTCAATGGAACCTACCACCATAGTTGGTATAGGTTGGATAGTTGGATAATTCTATTGATGGAAATAGGTTTGCAGGTTTTCGGTTTGCAGAATGTTACTAACTTTCAGCTAACATTGTCCTAACGTTCCCTTAACCTCTTTACTCCGATATTATTTACCCTGCTGTGCATCAGTAATCATCCAGCGCTCTCGCGACTCTTTATAGGATACGCTTTGAATGAATGAACGTCAGTTGTCAGAACTATATAAACATGTCTTGTTTTGATCTATTGTTTAATTAGTAAAATAATCAGAGGATATAATTATGTAAGATTTAACTTGTTCATTTATATAGGCTGTTTCCTAGTATATTTACCGTAATAATCCAGATTTCACCAAATAGCACCTAAAATAAGCTGTAGGGAACATTCTGTCTCTCACGAAAACCACACAAACCTCCCTGCAACATTCTGAAAGTTAGTTTTTGGCTATAAAAGCTTGTTTTGTGTGTGTGTGTGTGTGTGTGAGTGAGTGTGTGTGAGAGAGTGTGTGTGTGTGTGTGTGTGAGTGAGTGTGAGTGAGTGTGAGTGAGTGTGTGTGAGAGAGTGTGTGTGTGTGTGTGTGTGTGTGAGTGAGTGTGAGTGAGTGTGTGTGAGAGAGTGTGTGTGTGTGTGTGGTGTGTGTGTGTGTGTGAGTGATGTGTGTGTGAGATGTGAGTGGTGTGTGTGAGTGAGTGTGTGTGAGTGTGTGTGAGTGTGTGTGTGTGTGAGTGAGATGTGTGTGAGTAGATGTGTGTGTAGATGTAGAGAGAGAGTGATGAGAGTGATGTGTGTGATGTGTGTGAGTGAGAGAGTGTGTGTGTGTGTGTGTGAGGAGAGGTGTGTGTGAGAGAGATGTGTGAGAGTGATGTGGAGTGAGTGTGTGAGTGTGTGAGAGTGTGTGTGTGATGTAGTGAGTGTGTGTGAGAGAGAGAGAGTAGAGAATGTGAGAGTGTGTGTGGTGATGAGTGTGTGTGTGAGGGTGAGTGTGTGTAGTGGTGAGTGTGTGTGTGTGGAGAGTGTGTGTGTGTGAGAGTGTGTGTGTGTGTAAGCTACAGAATATGTTTCTAGATTGCTTATTGGTTGAGATAAATAACCAGTGTATGGTCACGTTCTGTGGGTTAATGCTGCTGTCTGTCAGCAGCTGTAGATGCTTTGAGAAACACTAATGAATACTGCTTCCTGATATAGATGTCTTATTCTGGTAAATAAATGCAGATATCTTGGTAGTTAGCTGAGAGGTCCAGAGGAGGCTGATCTGCGCATCTTAGAGGCGGTTTTGTAATAACACTGGAATGTTGTTCCAATAGACTGCATCTCTGGAGTCGGTCGGTTTTTAAAGTCTAGGCGACGGCTCCAGAGAGCTCTTGCTGTAATTACGTACTTGAGCTTCAGAGAGGTCAGAAAGCACATGCAGTGAAGTCTTCAGACTGCTGCATCTTCAGACGGGTTATTCTATACACTGGTTGTTTGTTGAGATCCCTGAGTCGTAGCAGTTAGTTCCGAGTAAGCGCTGCAGGATATTTCAGCTCTTAGCTGCAAGGTTGTCTGAGTCTCTCAGCTCAAACACTCAGTGACCTACGCTTTGCTTCATCAGCTTACCATGCTTCAGACAGATGTCATCACACTTCAGATTCATTTTCTCTAAGAATCAGTCTCTAAAATACTGCTTTTACTTCACAATAAGTCTACTGTATCAGTAAATTAAGATTTGACAGATTCTATGTTTAAAACAGCATTTTATCAGTTTTAAAAGTCTAAAATATGTGTCTCTGGAGCACAAAAGCAGTCATAAGTAACACAGCTATATTTATAGCAATAGCCAACAATACATTGTATGGGTCAAAATTATCAATTTTTCTTTTATGCCAAAAATCATTAGGATATTAAGATCATGTTCCATGAAGATATTTAGTAAATTTCCTACCGTAAAATTAATTTTGATTAGTAATATGCATTGCTAAGAACTTCATTTGAACAACTTTTAAAGATGATTTTCTCAATATTTTGATTTTTTTGCACCCTCAGATTCCAGATTTTCATATAGTTGTATCTCAGCCAAATATTGTCCTATATCAGGGGTCGGCATTCATCTATAAATATGAATGATACAGTGGTAATCGACAGCATTAATTACAGTACAGAAGTTATAAAATATATATTTTATGCCAAAAATCCTTAGGATATTAAGATCATGTTCCATGAAGATATTTAGTAAATAAAAAAAATAATAATAATAATAAAAAATATATATAAAAAAAATATATATATATTTAAAAATATTTTTTTTGTTCTCTGACAGAGACTCCTTTAACCGTGATAAAATTATTTTAATTATAATAATAATAATTTACCCACTACTTCAATATGATACACATATTAATCGCATCCAAAATAAAAGGTTTTGTTCACATAGTATATGTGTGTACATACTGTTACGTTTATATATTAAATATATTTATATATATTATAAATTAAATGAATATAAATATATATATTTGTAGATACATGTAAATATTTTCAAAATATATACTGCATGTGTGTTTATATTTACATAATAAATATACAGAGTACACAGATATATTATGTAAATAAAAATGTTATTTTGGATGCGATTAATCGTTTGACAGCCCTTTTTTTTATTAGTATTATTATA
>CM041807.1:40550378-40565378 GCA_023376895.1 Aspiorhynchus laticeps
GTGATGTACATCGCAGAGCCCTGGAATTAGACCAATTTCTGTTTATGTTTAATATACTTTATTAGTGTGAATGGCTCTGTGAGAATGTGATCTGCATCAGGGGATTTTCTGATGATTATTTAAAGACTTGCTATAATGCACAAAGCAAACCATATATATATATTTGCTATGAATTTTGACACTGGTGTGATTTCAGTCCCGAATCCGTCTCATGTTTATTTAATTTAGCCAGGAATGTACTTATATCTTGTGTGTTTTAGTTTTTGTTCAGAATGAAGACGTTTCATTGCATTGCTGTATGATGATTGATTTATTGATCAGATGCTTTGTACATATTTATAAACCCTCTTTCTTAAACTCACTCACAGTTTGTACAACAGATTTCATTCAGTCTCCCTAATAAACCGTGCAGATCTGCTCTGAACGCTGTCATCATATTTCAGCTGAACACAACATACACTATATTGCCAAAAGTATTGGCACCCCCTTCTAATGAACAGGTTTGACTACTTTAGTAATTTCTATGAGTACAAATCTTAATGTTAAAGCATATAATGATATTCTAGGAAATTGTGTGCTTCTAATATTATAGCAACAGTTTGGACTCTTTTCTATTCTAACATGACAATGTCTCTGTGTATAAGACAAGGTTCAAAAAGAAAATGATTGATTGAGTCAGTGTGGAAGAACTTGACTGGTCTGCATAAAACCAAGTCCTAATCCCAGTTTAACACCTCTGGTGTGACTGTAAATGCAGACCTTGAGACAAAAACTCATCACCAAACACCAATGACTTGTACATACACTATATAGACAAAAGTATTGGCACCCCCTTCTTTAGAACAGATGCACTTCCAAATCTGTGGCAACAACGATGGGAACATAATTCATGTATTTAAAAATTGTATTTCATCTCTGTAGCAACAGTTTTGTAAGTGTCTAAAATGACTGAACCCATATGTACAAGTCATTGGTGTTTGGTGATGAGTTTTTGTCTCAAGGTCTGCATTTCAGTCACCCAGAGGTGTTAAACTGGGATTAGGACTTGGTTTTATGCAGACCAGTCAAGTTCTTCCACACTGACTAATCAATCATTTTCTTTTTGAACCTTGTCTTATACACAGAGACATTGTCATGTTAGAATAGAAAAGAGTCCAAACTGTTGCTATAATATTAGAAGCACACAATTTCCTAGAATATCATTATATGCTTTAACATTAAGATTTGTACTCATAGAAATTACTAAAGTAGTTCATTAGAAGGGGTGCCAATACTTTTGGCAATATAGTGTAAATGGAGTGGTTCATATTTGATGTCGGGTTTATATTAAATCATAAGTGGATGTTCTTGAGCAACACTTGATTATATTCACTGTGGAGCATCAGGACACTAGAAACGTTGTCTGTCTTCCTTCACAGCAAATGCACGTCTCTCCTGCCTTTCTGTAGCATTAGTGAAGGAATGCATTGATTTATCTGCGTTTATTAATAGAGTTCAGCTCAACCAGAACACAGCAGGAGAATCTCAACCTGACGCAGTTTATCTGAATATGACTGAGTCTCGTTGATGTTCCCGCAGCTTCATGACCTTCAGATGTTCCTCAAGCATCTGGATGAGCAGTCGTGGGGAAATCAATCATGTTAAGCTTAGTTATTTATAAACCAGGTATTATTTATGTTGTGTAAAGCTGATAAAAGGAGTATTGACAAAAAAGGCATCTGAGATAGGATGAGTTTGTTCTTCATCAGGTTTGTAGAAATGCATCCTGCATCAGTGTCTCAGCAATGGAAGTGAATGGGTGCCGTCAGAATGAGAGTCTGATAAAAACATCACAATAATCCACAGCACTCCAGTCCATCAGTTAACATCTGGAGAAGACAAAAGATCAAACAAATCCAGCATTAAGATGTTTTTAACTAAAATATGAGTCCATAATCCATAATAACCTTCCTCCAGTGATAAAGTGCATCGCTGTTGTCTCTCACATCAAAATCCAGCCACATATTAGTTTAGAGCTGTTTTGAGAACGTTCTGGAAAGGTTCTCTCAACGTTATAAACAAACATTCTTCCAGCAACATTAACAGAATATTAGTTCAAGTTATCTGGTTTTAATAATGCTCTCAAAATGTTATTCATACATCATTGTGGAATTTTTCCTCAAATGTTTCAGTTCATCTAATGTTTTTTTAAATGTTGCTACTTTGTTTCAGAACATTCAAAAGTAACATTCCTATAATGTTTGCAAAATGATACAATGGAATGTTTCCTTAATGTTCACATAACCAAGAAAAAAAACATTCTTGGTGTTCAAATCCTAAACACAACATTCTTAGAACATTTTTGTTGGATGGAATTATGGATTATGGATTCATATTTGAGTTAAAAACATCTTAATGCTGGATTTGTTTATCTTTTGTCTTCTCCAGATGTTAACTGATGGACTGGAGTGCTGTGGATTATTGTGATGTTTTTATCAGACTCTCATTCTGACGGCACCCATTCACTTCCATTGCTGAGACACTGATGCAGTGATGCATTTCTACAAACCTGATGAAGAAACAAACTCATTCTAATCTCAGATAAACAATACATGAGTATAACACATTTTAATTTTTGGCTGAGCTGTTTCTTTAAACAGTGTGTTTTAAAGAAAATGTGTTTTTACATGAGGTTTAAGGCTGTTAGCATTAATGATGTTGTGTAATGGTTAACAGTGACTGATGTTTGTTTCAGGGTCTCAGTGATTGGAAACGCTCTTATGCAAATATGAATAAGGTGACTTTAAAAGCAGCAGATACTCAGTAAGAGGGAATAAAGGAGCTGTTTGTGTCTGGAAATGTGAATCAACAGATACAGCCGCATAAATATCATTGATAACTCATACAGCAACTAAATCACAATGCATTAATTCAGGTTTTGGTGCAATCTAATGATATTCTGTGATTGACAGTGTCCTCATGTGTTCACGCTGGACGCCAGATGCAGATGTGAGTAGATCTGAGGAAAACACTGGGTTGGTTTATGGTTCAACACTTTCAGTCAGCTGCACTGTATTATATATAATACACATTTCATTGTAACACACACACATCCAGAAATGATCATTCTGTCATCATTTATTCACCCTCATGCTGTTCAACACACACGACTAAATGATCTGTTTTACTGCATATAACTAAAGTCAGTGAGGGTCAGTGTTGTCACTAACTTTCATTACAGGGGTTGAAAACATTTGACACACTCTCCAAAATATGTTATTTTGTGTTTCACAGAAGAACCAAGTCATGCATGTTTGGAACAACGTTATGCCAGAATAACATTTTAGATTAATTATTTCTTTAACTAGCTGATATTAGTCATAAACGTGCATAAATGTGTCACGGTGCAGGAAGAAAATACATTTACATGGTGTTTACATGTGTGAACTTCCACTATTACTATTAATTATTATTAATTTGTTTAGATTTGACAAATTAGCCTATAGTGTCTTTTTGGTTCCAGTTATATGTGTGACAACTTGCCCCGGTGTAAAATTCAACCACTTCAGTTATATTTCAGACATCATAATATATATCGGTGTGGTTTTATTGTGTAGAGAGGAGACAGAATTCACAATATTATCCTGATTTTAGACCTTTTTGAATTGATAAATGTGCTCTGGAGCACAAAAGCAGTCATAAGTAACACAGGTATATTTGTAGCAATAACCAACAATACATTGTATGAGTCAAAATTATAAATTTTTCTGTTATGCCAAAAATCATTAGGATATTAAGATCATGTTCCATGAAGATGTTTTGTAAATTTCCTACCGTAAATATATCAAAACTTAATTTTTGATTAGTAATATGCATTGCTAAGAACTTCATTTGAACAACTTTAAAGATGATTTTCACAATATTTAGATTTTTTTGCACCCTCAGATTCCAGATTTACAAATATTGTCCTATCATAACAAACCATACATCAATGGAAAGATGATTTATTCAGCTTTCAGTATATGGATATTGTGGTCCAGGGTCACAAATCATCCTAGAGCCTGTGACAACTAGCCCCGGTCTGATGCCTTCTAGCAGAATGTTGTAAAGATTCCTCTGTTTTCCATGCGAGCGGTTAAACGAAGGCCATGCTGAGAATAACCTCAGGGGTCACGAGGCGTCTGACCTCTGGAGGATTCTGGGAGAGTTTGATGGGAATCAGACGGAGTCTAAACACGGCTCGTCTCCAGCTCTTGATTGTGTCTTGAGGCCAGATGTAGGATCTTCAGAGGAGGCTTGTGTTAATGAGCGTCTCAGGATCTCAGCGGCCTGAACCGTGTTTGTTTGCAGTGTTTCATCTTTATCCTGAGCTCAGCGTCTGGAAGCACTCGGGGTGCGATTATTGAGGATAAAGTGAAGCGTTAGCATTTAAACATGCTGCTGTTCACAAGTGAAATAAGTTACAGATATTACAGTCACACTCACCTGTAGCCAGCAGTGTTGGGGGTAATGCATTACAAGTAACATGAGTTACGTAATCAGATTACTTTTTTTAAGTAACTAGTAAAGTAAAGCATTACTATTTAATTTACAAGAAAAGTTAGAGACATTAAAACACATTTTAGGCTTGATATGAAGAAATGTGCATTGTGCACAATAATAGTACTCCAAATACAGTTTAATTATAATATTTAGTAAGTCTCGAGCGATGTGTCAGTAAATATGTTAATAGATATATTTAGTATGACTTTTTTGCTATATATAGGGACTATACAGTACTTTTTGAAGACCAGTATGAATATGAAGCGTATTCATAATTAGTATGAACTATAATTAGTAATAATTAATCACAAATACTAACGTTTTCAGAACATTCTGGCGAGGTTCGTTTGTTCAAAGTCGTCTAGTCTTTAAAAACGTTCTCTAAACATTATTTAAACGTTCTCTAAACGTTACTTAAACGTTCTCTAAACGTTACTTAAACGTTATTTAAACGTTCTCTAAACGTTACTTAAACATTCTCTAAATGTTCTCTAAACGTTATTAAATGTTCTCTAAACGTTACTTAAAGTTCTCTTAACGTTATTTAAACGTTCTCTAAACGTTACTTAAACGTTCTCTAAAATTCTCTAAACGTTATTTAAACGTTATCTAAATGTTATTTAAACGTTCTTAAACGTTCTCTAAACGTTATTTAAACGTTCTCTAAACGTTACTTAAACGTTCTCTAAACGTTCTCTAAACGTTATTTAAACGTTCTCTAAACGTTCTCTAAACGTTATTTAAACGTTCTCTAAACGTTCTCTAAACGTTATCTAAACGTTCTCTAAACGTTATTTAAACGTTATCTAAACGTTCTCTAAACGTTATCTAAATGTTATTTAAACGTTCTTAAACGTTATTTAAACGTTCTCTAAATGTTATCTAAATGTTATTTAAACGTTCTCTAAACGTTATTTAAACGTTCTCTAAACGTTATTTAAACGTTCTCTAAACGTCGTGTATGGGACATTTTTTTCTAAAACGTTTTAGTTGGAAATTAATTTTTAAACATAATTTCAATTGCAAAATGATTAAATGTCTCCATAATGTTCGTGTAACTAGGGAAACAACGTTTTTACAAGATTTTAAAAGATCCCACATGAATAAATACTATAGTAATTTATAGTAAACAATGTAGTGTTTTTGAACCATACTATAGTAAAGAACTTGAATTAATTTATTGTGTTAATCCTATAGTTGCTGTGGTAATATAACAACTATAGTAATATAAACAAATTACTGTACTAATTTTCTACAACTAACTACAATACCTACAGTTTACCGTAGTAAAAACTAAAGTACCTATATACAGTAAAGTACTTGAATTAATTTATTGTGTTAATCCTATAGTTGCTGTGGAATAAACAACTATAGTAATTATTTTTACCAATACTGTACTAATTTACACTACACCACACTACAGTTTACCGTAGTAAAAACTAAAGTACACTACAGTATTTATTACAGTTTATCAGTTCACTATACAGTATGCTGTAGCATTCATTAAAGTGTTAATAATATATACAGTATAATACACTTCACTATATGGTTCAAAAACACTATATTTACTATAGTATTTTTTCATGTGGGATATTTTGAACCAGATTCTTAGAACATATTTGTAGCGTCATGACAATATTATTGCATCACGGCACTTTCTGACCAGTGCATGACGTTCTGCTTATGAACATGTTCCGAATGCGCATGAATATGTTTTCTTGTCTATATTTGAGCAGCAGAGAGGCGCGAGCGTCCAGTGAACGCGGGTAAACGCGCGCGTCTGACGCGTCACGAGCGCCGTCGCTCATCGGGTTAAACGGAGCAATTATTCAAATCCTGCAGCACTTGCACCGGATTCGGTCTGCGGTATCATAGCAACAACACCGGAGAAGCGGCGTAACATCAGCCGCAGTGACGGCGGATCCCGAACCGAACCGAACCGGAGCGGAGCGACGCGCGCGGAACAGAACTCTGAACCGGAGACCGGCGCGTGATTAAACGCTTGAGTCGAGCGCTGACTGGAAATACTGGAAATAACCAACTTAACGCGCAAAATGAGAGAAAGTTACCCGAACACGAATCTATTAGTCGTGTTTCACGGTAAGCGTTCGTGTTCTCCTCAGACGTTCCTTCACTGTGTATATGATTTATCGATGGATATGTATAAATCGATCGATATGCATGCTTGTCTCCGGTGTATTTTTAGTGTTAGCGTTAAATGCACCGAATGCATGTCACGCACGTTGCGATTTTTTCCGGTTTGTGTTCATAAATGAGCTTTATTGTTTAATTCCTTCATCAAAAGAGAGATTCAGTGTTCAGCTCATCATTTCTATTAACAGTCACAGCACATTTGAATTAAAAACTCTATTTAAATTCGCCTTTTTATGCTCCTGATGTCTGTATATGAGCTTAAAATTGACTGTAAATCTCCTCGTTATTGAATAACACCGACCTGTTTGAAGCCATGGGTTATTGATTATTGACTAGTATCGATCTGAAGGGCTGGAGACTGACTCTGAGGTGATCTTTGGTGAACCTGACCATGTTTCAGGTCCAGAACAAGCCTCTCAGGTCAGATATGATCGATGCATGTTAGGTTAGCTTGTGAGAACTCATGCATCTCTCCAAATGTTAAGCCATTGATTTCAGCAGCTCTTCATCTTCAGTGTACTCTACAGAATAATTAGTCAAACACCTGGATGAGAACATAGTGTTTTTTGTTGCATCACTGCGTTTATAATGCACTTAGTCATGCAAGATGTTGTGCAATAATTAATGCATGAATTCATGAGATGTTGTTTATGCCAGAGCTCATTAATGCATGAGAATCTATCTCTCACAACTGTAATAACTAAAGTCATTGACATGCATTAATTAATTGCATGCATAAAACTTGCATTAGTGGTTTGTGACTTACATTAGAGACCTGCAGATGGTTGAAAAAACACTTTATTAAAGAAAACATATGTTTTTATCACTTTTGAGCAACTGGACTCACATTAAAGCAGATTTCATGTTAGAAACCAGATCCTATTGACTGAAGTCAGGCAGTAAATTTCATATCATGATTATAGAGACCTAAATTATCACGGAGTTAAAATGTGCTGGAAATGTTTAAAAAGTACCGACGCATAAATCATTTCACCAAGTTTTATATTTAATATCAACAACGAATAAAATGACTGCTGTTTGCATAAACACTAAAACAATCATTTTCTTCCTTAATATTTTTGTCTTGTTTTCTGGTATAAATATCTACAAATTCTTCAATCAGGATGCATTTACTGTACAAGTAAAATTATGCAAAATATAACAAAATATGTTAATTTTTGCTTAAAACGAGCTGCCATTGGCGCAAGAAAAATAATCTTGTTTATCTTTGAATTAAGATTATTTTAATTCATTATATTGGCAGATATTTTTGCACGTTTTAAGCAAAAATTAACAAAATTTTGATATTTTTTCAAAAAGCAAGTCTTAATATCTTAAGATGAATGTACTTGACAAGTAAAGTGACTTGATTCAAGAATACTTAGACATTTATATTAGAAAACAAGACAAAAATATAAGTAATAAATCATTTTTTGCAATGAAAACACTAAACAATAACATTACCAATGATGTTTGGATTTTAAATGACAACAGTTTATCTAATAACGTACGAAATGTTCAAATTAAACATTCATAAAAAGATCAATCTCACATTTCATCCTTTAAATAAAGAAAAGGGTTAAGTCAAAATTATTAACGATTAATAAATGATTTTATCTGCTCTGTTTAAGTGTGTAGAATCCACATAAGCTTGTTTATCATCAACCGGTCAATATTTACAGCAGGGCATAGAAATTAACTCTATTTTAGAAACTGACTGTGATGTAAGTGTGTGTAGATCCAGTCTCTGACAGCAGGTGGCGCTTCTGGAGCAGCAGAAATATGTTATTAAAACACTGATTTATTAGGTATTACATGGAGCGAAGATGCTCAGATCTGTTCTGAGGACAGTCAGAATCTTCAGAGGTGCTTTTATATAATTAATCAATTCATATATTGATTTATATAATTCTCTTCCCAGCTTTTCCACCATGTTTTCACACAAAACTACACGACTCTGTGTGAGACTGTTACTGAAAACTCTGCTTTATTCTGGATAGGATTTATTTATCCTCAGTTGTTATCAAATACAGTTTTAATGATAGTTAAAATATGAAACGATAATACTAACCGTGGGGAATTTTATCATGGTTTATCATCAAACCGGAAATCGTTCCATCCCTAGTATTAATTTGAAGCATATGAGAACGAGGCTGTGAGGAATTGATCGATCAATAGGTGAAACCTTCTTAATTGTCTTACGTCTGTTGTTTCCAATCCGTGAGGTTTTGAATGGTTTGGAAATTAAAGACGTCCTATTATGCTCTTTTACAAAGTCTTGATGTTGTTTTGGGGGTGTACTAGAACATGCTCTCATGCTCGGTGGTTTAAAAATCACATTATTTTTCACATAATTTACATTATTACAATACCTTTCTCCCCAGATTGACACAAACGACTCGATTAGTTCTGGGTTTGATGAAGGCCCGCCTTCCGAAAAACTAAATGTGTTGTGATTGGTTAGCTGTCCCGGTGTGTTGTGATTGGTGAACAGCTTAGACGTGTTTCAGATGCCCCGCCCCTTGCCAAAACAGCAAGTTCGTCAATATTGCCAAATCAATTCAGACCTCGAGAATATTTAGGATCGTGCAGAAACTTTGCACGCACGGATATTGCAAGACATATTAAAGTGGTAATGTTTTTTTTGGCTAAATCACGTTTTAGATAGGATGTCAACAACCGCTTAAAAATAACTGCATTGACTATGTACAGCATGGTAATATGTATTATGTTTATTGTTCTTTAATTCTAACATTATAACATGAATTGCACTGAAACTGTTATACAGTTGAATTTATTTATACCATAGTCCCACAGACTTACACTATTTGTGGCCGCATATATATGCAAATTAATTCTCTGCCAGCGGGAGGCGCTGTTGGAGAGAGCGAGGTTTCCCCGGTAACACTGTACACAAAGCAGAGCTCCGCTCGATTTCCACGGTAACCTGTACACAAAGCAGAGCTCCGCTCGATTTCCACGGTAACGCTGTACACAAAGCAGAGCTCCGCTCGATTTCCACGGTAACGCTGTACACAAAGCAGAGCTCCGCTCGATTTCCACGGTAACGCTGTACACAAAGCAGAGCTCCGCTCGGCTTCCACGGTAACGCTGTACACAAAGCAGAGCTCCGCTCGGCTTCCACGGTAACGCTGTACACAAAGCAGAGCTCCGCTCGGCTTCCACGGTAACGCTGTACACAAAGCAGAGCTCCGCTCGGCTTCCACGGTAACGCTGTACACAAAGCAGAGCTCCGCTCTGTTTCCACGGTAACGCTGTACACAAAGCAGAGCTCCGCTCGGCTTCCACGGTAACGCTGTACACAAAGCAGAGCTCCGCTCGGTTTCCACGGTAACGCTGTACACAAAGCAGAGCTCCGCTCGGTTTCCACGGTAACGCTGTACACAAAGCAGAGCTCCGCTCGATTTCCACGGTAACGCTGTACACAAAGCAGAGCTCCGCTCGATTTCCACGGTAACGCTGTACACAAAGCAGAGCTCCGCTCGGTTTCCACGGTAACGCTGTACACAAAGCAGAGCTCGCTCGAGTTCCACGGTAACGCTGTACACAAAGCAGAGCTCCGCTCGGTTTCCACGGTAACGCTGTACACAAAGCAGAGCTCTGCTCGGTTTCCACGGTAACGCTGTACACAAAACAGTATATTTTGTGCAGAGCTCCGCTCACAAACGCTGCTTTATCAGACATTATATGCAAGATGAAATAAAAATGACATCCATAATTTTCTGAAAACAGTTGGTCATCAGAAATACAGTGATATAAGGACACCAGCACTGGGTTTTGATTTTGAAGCGTGCAGTGCTCAACCAAGTGCCCCCCCCCCCAACCATTCAAATGTCAGTAGGCGGGATTTATCTTTGTGATGTCACAAATACAGGAAAACAACTTTGTAGTCCAAACGAGCCGTTCGTTGTAGTTCTTGAAAAGGGATTTTTTAAAATCCAAATATCTCTCTTTGGAGTGGACTGTAACTTTGTAGATGGTTTTATGCTCAAACATACACTCTACACACTGACTAACATTCAAAAAGAGAAAAAGCAGAATAGCACTCCTTTAAAGCTGTGTATAGCAGCGAGATCAATAATGGATGTTGTTTCTAGCACGTCTCACACACTGGATAAACCAAATCTGGAGAAGCAGAAGCTGGATGTAGATCAGTGGAAGGCAGTTTGCCAGAAGCTCATCCGTCAGATGGAGTTTTTGCTCGTGCGAACAGCATATCATTCATTTTCCGCCCACGAATGAATGTCAGCAGCATATGCGTGGTGTTTAATATTATCTGTCGACTCTGTGGAAGTGCAATCGGATGATAATAGCCATCATTTTTAGCTCTATTATCTTTATGTGTCTCTGCACTGATGATGGAGATGCGTATTTCTGTTTTTACTGCAGTTAGTTTTACAACCAAACTCATTCTGGCCGTCTCCGTCATTTGGTGTTTTGCCCTCATGACGTGTTTGTTGTCATCCAGAAATGAACATAAAGGTCATTGTGATCCATAAACCCTTCTCGGCCGTGTTTGAGATGTGGATTCATGTGTGTGTCTCTGAAGTCTCTGTGTTTGATGTGAATGGACACCTTTGAACTCCCGAGCATCCGCTTGTCTTCAGCTTTATTTCATTATACGTGGAGTCCTCTGTTTCCAAACGCTTGCTCAAATCTGTAAATCTTCTCGGTTGGAAATATAGAAGCAGAGCCAAGGCAGAAATATGGGAGGTGTGTTTCATAAAAGCAGTGTGTTTTATAACACCGTAGCAGCATCTGTGGATTGTGTTGTTAGACATGAACGAGCTGTTTGTTGGTAGTGAAGCAGAATGAGACGTGACATTAGTGATGAAGAGGAACAGCTGCATGTAAGTCGATGGCTTTTTAACCCTTAAATGCATACCTCGGGTCTTTATCGACCCGGGACGTCGTTTACTACCCTCTCCCTCCTTCATTTTTCATCAGCTTTCTTAGTATTCCTCAATCTATTCATTATAAACAATATATCAAGAAAATAAAAATAAAACAATGTCTATTTTCAGATTAATTTTTCATAAAAAGTGTATATAGGGTTGCTAGAGACCTGAGGTGTGTATTAGTGTACGTATATTTTTTCTGCGCAAAAATATTGAAATATTTCAATACATGCAATTCATCTTTAGTGGCACTGTTTAATAGACAATGATGTGATATTTCACTCCTAATCACCGCAGGTTAAAACAAAAGAATATCATCTGCAAAAATTGAACTGGTTTGAATGGCTTTACTACAGAGTAATTACTGTATGCCATAAAATATAAATGTCATTTGATGCTGGATGTGGTGAATGAGCTGCCAGCGATCAAACTATTGATTTTGAAGTCAATGAAAATGATAGTTTTGTGAATATGATTGAGAGCGAATATGAGGCAGATGCTGAATGTAGTTTGGAAGTGCATCATCTGCACAAATTGAACCCTTCTAAGTTTCAAAAGGTAACGAAATATGCTTTATTGTGTTCTTCTGTAATGGTTCAAGAGAGTTTTTTGCTATTGCAGCAGTTTAGGATCCATCCGTGCTGGATATATAGGTCCGGGTCGCTAAAGACCTGAATATGTTAAAGTGATTGGCGAAACATTCACTAATTTGCGAGTGCACTTTTTTAAGAGGTTTTGCACTAGCAGGTTTAAACTGTAGGTTTGAAGGAATAGTTCAGCTAAAAATTAAACTATGCTCATCCTCAGGCCATCAGAGATTAGGATGAGTTTGTTTCTTCATCAGGTTTGTAGAAATGTGTCTCAGCAATGGAAGTGAATGGGTGCCGTCAGAATGAGAGTCTGATAAAAAACATCTGGAGTTCCTCAAGGCTCAGTGCTTGGACCAATTCTCTTCTCCGTCTACATGTCATCATTAGGATCGGTTATTCAGAAGCATGGCTTTTCCTACCACTGCTATGCTGATGACACTCAACTCTACTTCTCATTCCAACCAGATGATCCGACGGTAACTGATCGCATTGCAGCCTGTCTGAGTGACATTTCTAGCTGGATGATGGACCATCACCTTCAGCTCAATCTTGCTAAGACAGAACTGCTCGTGTTCTCCGCCAACCCATCACTTCACCACAACTTCTCTATACAGCTGGGTTCGTCAACCATAACTCCTTCCAGGACTGCCAGGAACCTTGGAGTTGTGATCGATGATCAGTTAAGCTTCACGGACCATATTGCTACAACGGCCCGGTCCTGCAGATTTGCCTTATACAACATCAGGAAGATTAGGCCCTTCCTGTCAGAGCAAGCCGCACAACTCCTTGTCCAAGCTCTTGTTCTCTCCAGACTGGACTATTGTAATGCTCTCTTGGTGGGCCTTCCCGCATGTACTATCAAGCCTCTGCAACTGATCCAGAATGCAGCAGCCAGAGTGGTCTTTAATGAGCCAAAAAAAGCTCACGTTACCCTCTCTTCATCAGGTTACACTGGCTACCAATAGCCGCTCGCATCAAATTCAAGGTACTGATGTTTGCCTACAAGACCACAACTGCCACTGCACCAATATACCTAAACTCGCTGGTTCAAACTTATGCGCCCCCCAGAAGCTTGCGTTCTGCAAGTGAACGACGTCTTGTGGTGCCATCCCAAAGAGGTACCAAATCACTCTCACGGACCTTTTCCTGGACTGTGCCCAGCTGGTGGAATGACCTCCCGATCTCAATTCCAACAGCTGAGTCTTTAGCCATTTTCAAAAAACATCTAAAGACACATCTTTTTCACCAGCACCTGACTAATTAATACTAACACTTACCTATTCTATTTAATAATAAATAAATAAAAAAAAATCCTAGCTAGTGTACTGTGGTAGACTAACTGAGACTTGTATACTGTTGCTCTCTCGATGGTCTGATTGCTTCTATTGTTCTCCTCATTTGTACGTCGCTTTGGATAAAAGCGTCTGCTAAATGATTAAATGTAAATGTAAATGTATCACAATAATCCACAGCACTCCAGTCCATCAGTTAACATCTGGAGAAGACAAAAGATGAAGAAATCCAGCATTAAGATGTTTTTAATATCTAAAATATGAGTCCATAATTCATAACTAATCCAGCCACATATTTGTTTAGAGCTTTTTTGTCTTGTAAACTGCAAAAAATTATTTTCTTATTAATATTTTTGTCTTGTTTTCTAGTATAAATATCTAAACATTCTTGAATCAAGATGCGTTTATTTGACAAGTGAAATGAATTAAAATATATGTCTTATTTTCTGAAAAAAATATCAAAATTATGTTAATTTTGCTTAAAACAAGCAAAAATATCTACCAATGTGGTAAATAAAATAATCTTAATTCAAAGCTAAACAAGATTATTTTTCTTGCCCCATTGGTAGATATTTGTACTTTTTTTAAGCAAAAACTAACATAATTTTGATATTTTTTTCAGAAAATAAGACATAATATCTTAAGTCATATTACTTGTAAAGTAAATTCATCTTGATTCAAGAATTCTTAGTATTTAGTATTAATATCTAAGTAAGATCTGATGCAGATTTCTCTCCTGATTCACACCAGAACACTTTATCACTGGAGGAAGCGTTATTATGGATTATGGACTCATATTTTAGATATTAAAAGCATCTTAATGCTGGATTTGTGTCAGGTTTTGTCTTCTCCAGATGTTAACTGATGGAGTGGAGTGTGTGGATTATTGTGATGTTTTTATCAGACTCTCATTCTGACGGCACCCATTCACTTCCATTGCTGAGACACTGATGCAGTGATGCATTTCAACAAACCTGATGAAGAAACAAACTCATCTACATTTTGGATGACCTGAAGGCGAGTGTATTTTCACAGGTTGAGCAGCAGTTAGTTAAACAGAGCGTGTAATAAAGTTTAAGTGATCCTCTGTAGTGCACTAGTGAGTAAATATAGTGCATAAACGCTCATAACGGACATGCTTATGAGGGAGAATAAACATTTCTCTCATACTTCTTCTGTGTTGTTTTATTGTGAATCAAGGACAATAAAACTGCACCGCGTTCAAGAGATCCACCGTCTCTACATTCAGAGTTAAATCACACGCTTTCTAGAATCATATCTGTATGAATATTCAAACACATGATTACACGCTATACAAGCGTCATGTTTATTCACCGTCAGCAGTGTTGGGCTAGTTACTCAAAAATGTAATATATTACTCATTACTAGTTACTCCTTTCAAAAGTAACATTGTTACTTTCTGGCAGCAGTAATTAGTTACATTGTTCTTCACGTCACACAGAAGTTGTAACAGTGTATCTTCCACAGAAATGTTACTAATAACATATTTCTGCCTCATCATTT